>CAUZXS010002782.1:47500-138802 GCA_963585895.1 Sepioteuthis lessoniana
TATTATTCTGAAAGTGAACATGATAGTGTGACTGGAGTTTGAACTCTCTTACTATAATGTCACAGTCCAAAATGTTAACCGCTATGTCACTGGGACTCTCCTATCTATTTGGAAGAGTTGCCTGACTAATGTAATCATTTCGATTCCTTACCGTCCTGCTCAAAATTCTTAATAGTTGTTTTATTGCCCAGTCGGCTTGGGCTGTAGAATACACTGACTGCTTCTCTGCAGAGTGTCCTGGATATGACACTAAACAATCTGATGGTGAAGTTCCAGTAATCCTGGATCTTTGGGAATGTGGAGTACCTCTTCATTGCTATTGCTCCCAAGTCCACTCTAGCTCAGAGTGGTAAGACCTGATTGGGTCCTATCTATGGGTCAAATAGAACTAAACTGCATACTGATGCTTAACTGGATTTCTTGGAATAGAACTGTTTTGATATTTAGACTGTGTACTTATGCTAAACTGAATTGTTTGAATTATAACTGTTTGACTATAATGAATAGCTTGAAATAGAAATGTTTTTGACAATTAAACTGTGTACTCATGCTAAACTTGAAATAGAACTGATTATTTGTATAAAAATGAATTTAGCATTAAATAACCAAGAAAGGTTGATATACCATAAAACCCAACCAACTGACCAACCAACCAGTTATTTTATGCTATAAAAAAGACTTTGTTGTTATTCAAATACTCATGTGTTATACTTTCTATAGCCCTTGTGAGCAGTACCAAATAGACGATACATATGTATGTATGTCTGTATAAAGTGTGTGTATGTGTGAAGATTTACTTAGCTTAACTTTGACTGGTACAAGCTAAGTGGAGGATATACCAGCAGGAACCAATCACTGGCACCTAGGAAAATACATGAATTATCTCAGTCACCAAGCAGGCACAAATGCACTCAGAAGAAATTTCATATTTATTCATATCAAAAGTTTTCCCTTCTTATACTTTTACAGAGGGCAGGTGCTCGTAGTATAATCATTATCATCTTCCATTTTTCATTATGCTAATACCTTTGGGAAAGATATGAATCCACCTATTTTTCTTCTAGCTATGGGTAAATAGGTCAGACTTGGTTTCTTAACCTTGGTATTGCAACCAGTCTAAAAGAAGGAAAACTAAATTCAAACTTAAAAATTGATTTTGTGTCACATCCTGCTCATGGCAGAGGAGCTGGACAAATATGTACACTCTTGTTATTAATAGTTTTGTTTTTATTACAAAACTGGTTTCTTTATAAAACAAATTTGTTTCATTATCTCATTTTTTTCTAGTTACAAAACCTTGAATTTGTTACTACAACAAAGGTTGATGGGATAGTTAAAAGCAGATCTCACCCTCACTCTCATCATCATAATCAAATTTACAAAAGAAATATTAAGTTGATATTTCTCTTTGTCTCATTGGGTACACAATTTAAATATGGCAATTGATGCTTAACATAAGAGTCATCCTCTTTGATGTAAATATCTGTGTGCTAGTTTGATATAGACGAACTTGCTCTGAAGATCTTTTGTATACAATATTGTCTAAAGAATCAAAAATGGTTATAGACATTCCAGCTGTTCATATCATAAACCTTCAGAATGGAATTTATAAAACTAATCTTACAGAATAGGTCAAAATACCTGCTGCCAACAGGCTCAATCTATCACAGATCATAAACAAAAACTTTGTTGAAAAAAGTTATAGTTTGCAAGTTTTGCAGATGAGCCTGAACCAAGTTTCTTTACTCATAATAATATTGAAGTGTCAGTGTTCAGTCTTGATTGTCATGATAAAAACGTTGTTGAAAACAACCAAAAAAAGTTTGTCTGGATGCAAAACAATTTCTGGAAGAAAAGTTCAAAATTTTTCCTATATTTGAACATCAATCAACAAAACAGAATGATTTGAGGCTAATAGTGAGAGTAGAGAAAAAGATGAACAAAACTTAGTTGACCTGACCACAAAAATAGTAAACCCTCAATTAGTGCAAAAGATTATCAAAAATATAGATTAACTAAATTCTTATATTTCTTTTCCAAAGTCTAAGAAAGACTATTATGCTGGTATATGCTTGAAAAGGGTTTATCAAAGACTTTATAAATTTTGTGATAAAGAAGAAAAACTGGGATTTTTCAAAAACCATTTGAGTTTATTAACATTAAATCTTACAATTAAGGCTACTGTGAAAGTATTAGATTTCTTACAAGCATTTGTGTCTATAAAGGCAGAAACCTTTTACCTGCTAACTTTTCAAAAGAAATAATTTTATTCAACTCTTCTCCACTTCATGTATTAAAAACAAAGATTATTTCGGACATTGTCAAAATATCTAGACAAAATGGTAAGCAATTTAAAAGAAATCTGGAATAGACTCATTAACTTTAAATGTTGAATTATGTAACCTCAGAATCCTTTGTCAATTTTTTACCAACCAATTTCTTCAAATGAAAAATAAACCAGTGCCTTAGATATATCATGTATATCCTGATTGTAATTGCTTTGATTCAAATTAAAATGATAAAATTTAATTTTTCTTTACCTGCATGACTATGTTAGGTTGAATGTAAGCTAGTTTAAATAGAGATACCTTAGTTTAGCAGACTTGAGATATTGACTTGGGAACAAACTCATTTCTACTTGTACTTCAATGTATATCATTTGGTAGTTTGGACTTAACCTCTAAGTTAAGCTATATTGTTAAATACTTACTTAGGAACTTGGATATACTCATACTGTATGTGCTATCAAGAGTATCAAGTTTATATTTCATTAAGAGTTTGTGGAGAAGAGTGGAATATGGTAGGGTTGAAAAATAAAAATACCAAGCCATGAGGAGTGAATTTCAAAAGGTTTGGGCATTGGAGGGGAGAATCAAATTGGGATCAGTTAATATATATCTCCACTTCCTTGTTATGTCTATTTTAATTTCTCTTTTTCTACTTCTATATTTAAGTCTCTTTTTCTGTATTCAAATTTCAGTATCTCCCTTGCTCCTTTCTCCATTTCAGTTTTCTTCTTCTATTTAACTTTGTCTCTTTCACACTCTTTGCTTAACATTTATATTTTATTCACATAATAAAAAAAATCTGTTAGTTGTTTTTATCAAGCCTCATCTTTTCTGTTTTATGGCTTTTTGTTTTTTATAAGTTGCATTTGAAAGAAAACAATGATTAGATCATGTTTTATTGAGAAAACCAAGGAGTTGGGATTCTGATTTGGGACACAGACCCAAAACAGTGTGTGGACCCTCCCCCACCAAAAAAAAAAAAGCAAAAAAAAAAACAAACAAAATTAAAGTTGATGGTTGAAGGAAATGTAGACTTTTAGAGTTAACTTCTTAAATTACTGAGATAAAACAAACTAAATTTCTGTCATTTGTTGATACAATTTAACAAATAAATTTGCCGTACAATTGCTGGCAATAGAATTAAAAGCTTCTATGTGAAATTCTATTCACACATAAGAGGTTTAATATGGTAATTTGGTTAAAATCTGGACAATTTCCATTACTTTTTATAAAAACAAGATTGCTATAGAGTTAGTGCAAGTAAACAACTTCATTTTAATTGTGTGCAAGATTACAAAAGGATAATATTGTTTACTTGAATTTCATATTTTTAAGATCATAGTATTGTTTGTGTCTTCACTCACTGAAAATCTTTAAGGTTTGTATTTTATCAGTGTTAATAAAAAAAATTACTGTAAATTAATTGCCCTTTTATCTTTGGTTATCTGCTCCTTTTCTCTTGGCATTGAATGAAAAGTTATATTCTATAGCATAATGTATTTTTATCACAGGATCTCCAAATAATGTCTTACAAACATCTGTGAGTACACTGATACTAATTTTTTTAGTGAGATAGGGAGGTACAGTCTTAATGACAAGACAATTTTTAATGGGGTACAAGAATCTCACTCTTTAGTTTATGGAATAAATAGTGTCTAATTTTGTCTTTCTAAGATGCTTAATGTCCAGTATTTTTCAGCTTAAGTCAGTAATACTTAATGTTGAATGGAATGATCCATTTAGATAGCAATATGCTAGAAAATTATCTTTATAAGATTTAATAATCATATTTGTAGAACAGCATAGTTGCTGCAATAGTGGCTACCAGTGGGTGCAGTCTCCTTGTAGGTCAATCGAAGCTAGCTGACTGAATTGTAGCACTATGTGGGTAGGCCGCCAAAGCAGACGAGTCTGTTTTGGCGCGAAACCAGACAAAGGATTCTTGGACATGAAATCTCGCCGTATCCGGAAGGGGTAAGGGAATGCGAACGAGAGTTGGTGGCTGGACAGGAGTGAAGGCAGTTGCGGCTGGACAAGAGAGGGAGTTGGTGGCTGGAGAGCAGAGAAAAGGCAGTGGAGACTGGACAAGAGAGTTGACGACGCGACCCAGGAGAGCAGAGTTGGTGGCTGGACAGGAGAGAAGGAGTTGCGGCTGGACAGGAGAGAGGCGAACAGCAGAAGTTGGCGTGGAAGAGCGGAGGGGCAGTCAACACCAGACACCGAGCAGAGAGGCGAGGAGACAAGATAGGGTCCAGTGAAGAAGAGTCTCAAGATGTCTGATTCCAGTAGCATTGTGGAATTTTCGCTAGTAACCCACGCTAGCGTTAGTCCATATCTGCTATCAGGAATGCACGTGCATGTAGTGTCGCTCTTGGTTAACCCCAAGTTTGTTCGTGTTTGTTCGTCTGTTTGTTTTCTCCTGTTTCCCTCGATCGTATTCTTGTGGTGGCAAGAAATGTGCGTTGCCCCCTCAGCCACTAGTTGATCACCGGCCTGCTAAGAAGTGACATGGTTAGAAGACTGAGATAATGTGGTGGGGGTGAGGGGGAAACGTTTACAGAATATCATAATTGAAGTGATCTATGAACTGGCTGTATGAGTGATGTTTGACTCTTTGGTATGCTATGATAGAGAAATGGATTATACCAATTTGTGACAGTGTTTTTATTGATGCCAGGTGAGTGACACTTAAGATAAACATTGCAAATCTAAGTGAGACATGTAAAACACATTTTGAATTCTATTAACTTGAAATCAAAGTTCAGTTTTATCATGTCTTTATGATAATATTCATTCTTGATTACTTTGATATTAACAAGATTTACTAAAGATTACTGTGTAGTGATTCAACTCACTTCTTAGGTAGAAATTGTTTGTTGTAATCTATCCTGAATCTTTGACCTTAAAATCTGGGACAGCAGGAGTATTCTTTAGTTAGGTAATAAGCAGTAAAACAGATTATTAGAAAGATCAAGTAGTTATACCAGTAAAAATTTGGAGTTTTTAGCATAAAAGTCTTATTTAAAAATTAATTCACAACAGAAGGAAAGAATACAAGTGTCTTAAGCATGTTATCATCTCAAGTTTTTGCAGAAATGTATCTTTTCTGTTAGTATTCTATCTATACTACTATGCTAAAGTTTGTACATTTGTGTGTGTTTGTTCATGGATCACAAACAGAAAGTCACTGGGAACTGATTTTTTCTTTTTTATAAATATTGACTTGACATTAGGCTCCTACAGGTTGTCTTTTTGGGTCATTTGAAAGCAATAGAGGTTATTTGCAGAATATGCCATTTCTGACCAAATAAAGTGAAAAAGAAACTTTGATATGAAGTGCATGATTGCTTTTTGACCCCATGAATAGAGAGATGGATGAGATCATATCCAGCTGTATGCTCAATTTTCATGAGTTATGAAAAGAGCTCTATTTGTGAATGATAGAAAAACAAGCAATATTGTGTATAAAAAACCTCACATAGAGTAATCAAAATTTTTCTTTATTTAAGACTCTTTCTGTTGTGCATTTATGTCATATTCATTAAACTGCACCCACAGAATCTTACTAAGTTATAGAACAAACTTATTTCACTAAAGCATTTGGTCTCATATTTTTTTCCTGAGCAATGTCTGATATCTCTGCTAATAATATATTAACCACAAATTTTGTTTAACTTAGCAATTGGTTTATATAATTGTTGTTAAACACAAAGAACTCAGACTTTAACACTCTGCATACGGAGACGCCTTTATTACACCCCTCTTCTTACACTCGCACATAAACCAATATGGCCGTTTGTTTACTTCCCGTCATCCAATAATGCCTTCTCTTCTCGAGAGTATCAGGGGAGATAATTTGCATACTTAACAGTTCTTCCCCCTTTTTCTTTTCATTTCTGTAGGGCATAAGTTCTGTAAAAGAAAATAAGAAAGTGTAACAACATTAGGCAGAGGACTCTTTCGGCTCAGACATGAACCCCAGGATCTTAAATGAAGACTCTCCTTTCTTTGTCAAGGGTGGGCAATTTGTGTGTTAGTTGGTACCCAAGAGATCTCTGCAATTTCTTCTCCTTCAAGCATCTCTCTCTTTTTTTTCTTTTACTATTTAAATCTTCTTCACTGTCACTGGAATCAAAATGCGGCCGTGTGCCATTCATATCATTTAGTAAAGTTGTATTTGCATCTTTGTTGAAGAAAGAAGAATTGGATTTTATTTCTGTAGCCGAAACAATTACATAAGGATTTTTCTTGCAAGTTGAACCTGGAATTTTTCCAAGCAATTTCTTCTTTGCAGAATATTGTGCATGGCAAATAACTTTTGCAACCGAATCCTCTTTATTCCAATTCTCTTTCTCATTCATAGTTTCACTTATTTTGTCATCAACTTCAGCATCATATTGTCTATAAGAAATAGATCCTTTTCCTGGAGTACAAATTGTTTCTCTTCTATGAACATCAAGAGATAAAAAGTTGCATTCTAGAGTAGGTAATGATTTCATCCCATTCTTGCAGATTTTTGCTGATGTAGGATTATTGAGATCAACAAGCTGACTCTGCGCTAATGGCTTTCTGTTTGTACACTTGGCCTTGATTCTTTCCTTGGGTGCTGGCTTATACGAAGACTTTTCAGAAATCCCAGAATTTGAACCACTGGTTTCCGACGCCATATTAAAATTTCCAACAATAGGTTTGGGTTCAGTCTTTTTGTAAGGAATGCATAGTTCACATGAATTTGGGAGTGTCTGCAAAATTTGTATCAATTCAGGATCTGTCACTCCTGCATTTTTAACTAAGTCACACAATTTCTTACTACTAGGATGACTAAATTGTCTATGTAACTTTGTTGCAATTTTAATTTTTTTGGCCATATTTTAGAAGAGATTTCTTTAATAAAAGGTACGTGTTTGAACTTACATTTGTCTGGTAGAGGTTTGGTAATAGGAATGTAGTAATGTCCAGACGATGTGCAGCTTAATGGAATTTTCTTTTTTAACATCGTAACAGTGTCATCTTCAAAATTGAGGCAAGTTCCAGCCTTTTTCATGGCGTCTTTACTCAGGAGGAGTGGAACGTCTGAGTTCACCACATCTGTGATAATACTGACTTCAATATCAGCGATAACACATGGTAGAATCACCTTGTAGAGTGAGTTCAGTTTATTCCCATCGCCGAATTTAAAGGTTCTCACTCCTTTTCTTTTTACTATTTTTTTCTTTTGTGCATCCGTTAATGTTTCAAGAAAACATTTATACCATTTTGTTCCACAAACAGTGCTGGATGCACCACTATCTAGAACCGCAGAGCCAAGTGTCTCACCCAAAAAAAAGTCTCTGCCATTCTTACGTTTTTGCTGACTCATTAAGACCACGTGTGACATGGATAAATCTTCCTCTATTTTGACACCATCTTTCTTCTTGCTACTATAACCATAAGGACAATCATAAGACCAGTGAAACCTGTTGCCACAATTAAAACATACTGTAATGTTACCTGTTCGGTCTCGCGGATTTAACTTCTTTTTGTTCGTGGAGCGTGTTTTATTCTTAGATCCCTGTCGTCTTCCAGCGTGGTTTATCTTTTCTCGCGAATTATTTAAACGCGAATCACGTCGATATGAGGAGCGGCCATAATATACTGCAGTAGGGTCCATTTGGTTATCTTCTGTATAGTTAACAATATCCATTTCGGTTTTTTTTTTTCGACAGGTGAAGTATTGGGTGATGAATCGCTAGAAGAATGTCCATGCATAATCTTCCGTAACTGTTTTGACATGGAAGATAGCGTTAATTCGCTGACTGTAGCTTTGACCAATTTTTCGTTATCCGGGCTGATATTGGCACTCTTTAGTGCTCTGAATGCGAGTACAGGTTCTGGTAAAAGAATGTTAAAGTCTTAATTTGGCGACAAGTCGGCCAAATTCAATCAAAAAATCTTCTAATGACGTCCCAGGCAGTCTCTGATAATTTTCAAATGTTTCGTATGCTCGAAAGGCAGACTGGTTTATATCTTCCAGAAAAAGTGTATCCAGTTTTTCATATAACTTTTTTATTCCATCCTCAGAATTAAGAACCGCAATGTCTAATTCCAAAACAGCCTCTCTTGCTGTTCCTTCTAATGACAAAAACACCATGAGGGCTCTTTTTGTTTTATCCAGTGAACTGGCTAGTTCCCATATTAACATTTCCTTCTGCCATGTACTGTATTTATCTTTAAGCAATGCGGGTGGAGGAAAATACTTAGAAGCCATAGTGTCTTTTAGCTCTGCTACCATTGTTAAACACAAAGAACTCAGACTTTAACACTCTGCATACGGAGACGCCTTTATTACACCCCTCTTCTTACACTCGCACATAAACCAATATGGCCGTTTGTTTACTTCCCGTCATCCAATAATGCCTTCTCTTCTCGAGAGTATCAGGGGAGATAATTTGCATACTTAACAGTTGTCACTTAGTAAACTGAGGTAAGTTTATGACAAGGTTATAAGTGTTGGGCACCTATTAAGAATCAAACTGACAATGGTTTGCTTGTCTAGGTTGTTAAAGATCACACCATGCATGTACCCAAACTATTTTATCTAGTTCTTTGTTTTGCTTTAATTGTTAATTAATTGGTACTATTATAACAAATAAGTATATATTGTCTGTCTATATTTCTTCCTCTCTCTAGTTTGATATCTTTTAAAGAATATTTACTTTAGCATAATAGGGACAAAAGTCATGATAGTATAGCATAGTATCCCATTAGTATAAAGTTTATCACTTTATTTTGGGTGCTCACTTGATATTTATATTTGTACCTCTCCTCTTGTATGTATCTCAGTCTCTTATGTAATTTTGAAGGTTAGATAAATGTTGAAGTGAAAGAATTGAAAAATGCTTGTATTTGCCAGTAATTTCTTTATATGGAGTGATATTTCTTGCTTGAATCAATAATAGGCTACATTAATCCAATTGTGAAAATATATAATACACTTGAGAATACCAGTACATAACTGAAACAAAATTTTTATTGTTAAAATTTCTTGGCTAATCTTTTTTTAAAAAAGGATGTCAGTGGGTTTGTCACTTGAATTTGGAGTTTACATTCTCATAAACTGCTTGCTCTACCAAAGTTATAAGCTCCAGCCTGTTCTACTATTTTATCCATAGCTAAGGGAAGAATATTTGAGATCTAGCTATGATGGTGAGCAACCAGTCTAGGAAAAGAATAATTCTGAATTCAAACTGTAGAGAAGGCAAGGAAACCACTTCATTATTTTCCTCAAGAACTGTCATGGTGATGCAGAGTTTGCTGATGAAGTAAAGCTATTCAGAGCCATGATGACCCAAACCAAACCCTGAAGAGTAATGGTAATTTCTAATGTTGAACTTGGGCAAGAAAAAAAAACTTGTTTAAAATTTAACAAGAACCATAAATCTGTAAACTTACACAAGTCATGCTGAAAGCACTGGTTCCCACCAGGTCACCAATGTTAAGTAGCAAGGAGCCTAGTCAGTACTTAGTTGGGTGATTACTTAGTAACAGCAAGTACTGTAAGCAACTTAAGGCCTGGGTGCCCAACTAAGAAAAGCTTAGTAAATAACAAAAAAAATTTTTTATACAAGGCACCAAAAAAGCAATCTGCTCTTAGTGTATCAGGAAAATCAGTTGGATGTGAGACTTTTGTAGAGAACAATCAAATAGTTGTTAAGCTTTTTCAAGAACTGCTTTTATTTTTCCTAGTCTGTTGATGAATTCAAAGTAAAAAGTTAATACAATTTTTATTTATGAAACAAAAATGCTAGGATTTTATTATTTCTAGTGAAACATGATACAATCCAAATGATTAGGTTCCAGGCTTCAAAATTCCACCATCTGATGTTCCTACAGAACAATAGTCTAGTGGATGTATATATATTGGTTATGTGTATACAGTTACCTGATGGCTGTGAGTTCAATTTCCAGATCAGACTGTGAAACTTGTTTGCTCTGGGTTAGAGTGATTTAAGAATTAACTAATATGATATAACATGGACAGTGAAATGAAAACAATCCTGAATAAATGATTTGTTTAAAAATTCCCAGAAATCTTCTAAATGATACAAGTGTTATTTAGTCATAAAGATCTCAATAATAACAGTAATACAAATACATACCCAAATACAGGTGGACTCTGTTGTTTCGGATATGAACGGCTTATCAATTTCTGGCTTTGGTCCTTGGTCACACGAGGAGATAGACACAATTCTTAAAAGTCTATGCTAACCATACTATGCTGACCCCACTCCCCACATGTTGCGCATCTTGTGGTGTTTAAGATCTCTGCTGGTAGAGATCTGAAAAACTCAACTGCTACCTTCAACGGTTGACTTCAACTACTGTATTTTCAAAATCCTCAAATTCTCTGGACCATCTCTTCTGGGCATGATGTCATCCACACTCAAGCCCTGTTTCTTGTCTGGGGGTTTTATTATGACAGATGATGATTGTCGTATCCTTTCCGTGTAGGCATAAGACTGCACCAACTGACTATGCACCTGGACTAAGAGACCTGAGTAGTTCAAAGCCTTACCAAACTAAATAATAAGATGTAATTAATGAAAAATGATTAATATAAAAAAATCATTATTTTAATTATATAACACAAGCACCTGAAGAAGACTATAACAATCAAGATAAGGATACCAGTTCAAATAAATTAGTGCAAAGGTTTTATCATTTGTGATGAACTGTAAAAAGCATAATTCTAAACTGATTATAATTGGTTTCATATAAGGAAAATACATGTAGACTCTCATAAATTTTATTACCACAAAACTATCATTTTGGATTATTTTAAAATTAGGAAAAAAAAGTTACCTTTATTGTTACTTGCTTGACTTTTTGTTCAACCAACATTTTCATTTTTATCACATCCACTAGTAATGATATTTACCATTGACCTCAAATGACCCGAGGTTGACTTTGTATAATTCATAATGGAGCCTGAGATTAAGTTGATATTCATACAAAAACTCAGGTCTCTAGGACTTTTTGTTTAGTTATGAGCTAACATATTGGACTATGTTATCATAGTAAGCAAGTTCAAACTCCAGTTATGCTATTACATTCATTTTTGGAAAAATACTCTTAGGAAAGTTATGGACTCCTTTATCCCCCACCTGCTGCTATGAATTATATAGTTTCACTACTGTTCTTCTACAAGGATGGCTTTGGCATTAAATAACCTATGAAGGTTGATATATCATTAAACAAAGAAACTAACCAAACAAATGTACTCACTTAATGTAATGGTTATCATTGTCAGAAATGAAATCAGTGACCCAAGTTCAAATTCTGGACTAGGCTGTTTGTGTTTCATTTCATGCTAATGCCCTCAGAAAAGGCATGAATCCTTCTCTTCTCCCTCTCCCCACCCAAGCTATGGATAAATAGTTGGACAGACTGGGTTCTTTACTCTTGGTAAGGCAATCAGTCTAGAAGGAAAACTCTGAATTCAAACCAGCTTTACTCTACTTAAAAATTTACCTAGTATCACATTCTGCCTGTCGTCGAGGGCTTGGGTAAATACATACAAAAATGCACAAAGTTTGAGAAGCACTAATCTCTCTTATTATCTGATGTGACATACTGGCAGGATATTTTTCCAATGTGCCATGGACCAATACTCAACCAATAGCAAGCAAGTTCGTGCATAACTTTCATTTCTAATCCAGTTCTAAGTATTTCTATCTGTTGTTTTGTATCACACAGCATGTGAAAAGAACAATGTTAAACAATGCTGAAAGATTTTATTCATATTCATTTTTACATGTTATATATATTATGATAATGTGAAACTGGTAACTTTCCATGTTCTGGCAGCTACTGACTTGTGTACCTGTATTTTGAGTAGCACTGATATAGATGACACTTGAAACTCAAGTTTCTAACTTGTTTCACTCTCTATTCTTATCTGTTTGCTTTTATAATTCTCTTTTTTTCCTCTTTCAGGCTGACTGATTCCTGTATAGAGAGCAGTATTATGTCAAAGTATGAGCAGTTTGAAGATGAAGGTGTGCCGGAATACAAGAATGAGAATGGCACAAAGCCCAGTGCAGCTGTCCAAATTGAAGACACTCAAATCAGTGTGAATCCTTCACTCCAAGTCAGCTTCAACAATGGTAGTGGAACTGACCATCAGTCTATTCAAACAAATCTTGAAGGAACCCCTCGGGCATTTATTAATGACCCAGCAGGGGATCGGTACTGTCCAAAAAATAGACTTGAGTGAGTATTTGCTATCATAAAAACAATTCTTTGGCCTTTCCAGATTCATCGAAAAACACCAGGTCTGTATAGTACCTAGTAAATATTGAACTCATGATCAACACAGTTTGAGATCAGCATTTATCTTTGTTACATAACTATGAGTGCTCAATTTACAAAAATTATAGGATGCTAAGTGCTTATAATTTGGCTGGCAGCCTAGCTTGTGTTGTGAATTCAATTTCTGAATGATAACTAAATAATGCAGATATTTTTACAAGTCATGATGGAAAATGGTTTCACCCTCTGTTGGAGAGGTTTGGAATATGTCAACTGCATCTTTTGTCAAAATGTAAGATCCCCATCCACCCTCAGAAAAAAAGGGATGTCTTGGGTATGACACTAGACTGCATCAGGTGGTGAGGCCCCTCAAATCCTGGAACTGTGGAGAGCATAGATCCACCCCTTCATATCCAGGTCCACTTTGACCTGGAATGGTAGTACTTATTAAAATCTCTTCTGTCAAATAGATTTGTTTGAAAATTGTTATGGACTACAAAAGCAGCTGACAGGGATATATAGTTAAGGTTTTATTGATAGTATTCCTTTCTGAAGCAGACCACAATTAGCAAAAAAGACAGCATTGTAAAACCAGAGCTCTATCCAGTTACCTGATCTTTTTCTGCAGCTGTTGCTATAATACCAACCTGTTCTACATCAACTTTACTGGTCATCAGAGGACTTGTAAACGGAAGTGGTGAAACCTTCTTTGCTAAGCCAAGTCATGAACCTCTTTCTTTCTTTTTTTTTTTTTTTTTTAAACAAAAACAAAACAACTAATGGTCTCCTTTGAACCATCTTTATGAAAAAGGAAATGTTATTTTCCAGATACAATTGTTTAAATCCCTAATTCACAAGTGCTATACAATGTTAATCTGAAAAACCATTTAATACCAAGTTCATTTGAATTTGCCTATGAGTACAGAAAATAAATTATATTTACTTCTGTTCAAATTCTGGACTAGACAGCTTGCTTCACATTGCAGCAATGCCATTGGAAAAGGCATGAATCCATATCTTCTACCCACCTAGCCAGAGGTAAATAGTAGGGCAGACTGGGCTCAATTGAGGAGAAGAACTCTGAATTCAAACCAACTGTAGTTTCCTTTAATTTGTGCTAGATCTTGCCCATAGTAGAGGGGTTGGGTAAATAAATACTTTATTTGATGTCAAATTATATATACTCTTTATTTTCTGTAAATTAAAATAATGTGAACTAACTGAAAATTATGTATGAACAAAAGATCCATTTTATGAAAAATTGCTTATCATAAACATAATCTTTTTGGTATCATTGTAATTTGGGAAAGTGAAAAAAGCTACAAGAAAAACAACTTTTGTTGTTTCGTATTTATAAAAATTCAAGTATCTTAGTTTTTCCTTTCCTTGGCAGCCTAATATCTTATTGTTGGCATTTATAGTACTTAGACATGGATTTTATAAGAAATGCACTGATCATTTAAGAAAAAGACTCTTTATATTCATTTGAAAATATTATTTCATTTAGTTGTTCATTGTAGCTCATTAACCTGGGAATTAGGATCTTAGATCTTGGTGGCTGAAAAATAGAAAGGAATGAAGAGCAAGAAACTTTTTGAACATTAAATGCCACTGAACAACAGAGGTTGCCAACAACAAGACATAAAGTTTTCTACTCAGCTGTCCTTAAGGCAAACTACAGCAAGAGCAAAATACAAGAAGTAGAACCTTAAAATTGGAGTTCCACTTGATTTCCAGTTTTTCTCCTGCAGCTATTGCAGTGTTTTTGTGAGCTTTTCTAGCTACTGGATTTGATTGATTGATTTGGTGACATATCAACCATTGGAGGTTATTTAATGCCAAATCCTTTTTATACTCGTATATCAAATATATGATTTCTAAACACATTTTGTAGATAACTTTTTTAACTGAGTCTGAGCTCATATTTTTTTGCACACAGGTAAGTGGATTTAAGTATTTCTATCGGATACAAATAATTCTTTTTACTTTTAATCATTTGTTTGCACACAGTTAAACGTTTTCAAGTATTGCTATTTGACACTAACAGTTCAATTAAACATCAGTCATTTGTTTACACACAGTTAAATGGTCAAACAGTTCTATTTTAAACAATTCAATTTAGCATAAGTTATTCGTCTGCACTCAGTTTCTATGTCAAACAGTTTTATTTGACCCACAGATAGGACCTTATCAGGTGCTTCTGCTCCAGGCCAGAGTGGACCTGGGAGCAATGACAGTGAAAAGGTACTCTGCATTCCCCAAAGCTCTAGCAGTACTGGAGCCTCACCATCAGATTGTTTAATGTCATATCTAGGACACTCGAGAGAGTCTTACCCCTCTGCAGAGTAGCAGTTGGTGTATTCTACAGCCCCACCTGATTGGGCCATTGATTGATTGATTGATTTTGACAGTATATCAACTTGTCTAGTGTTAATAAATTACATTCATTGTATGTTCATATTTTCATTTTTTGTATATTTGTTTTTTAAGAAATTTTTTTCACACTGTCCTATCAAATATGAATAATTTTTAAACAGATCTATTTAACCCATTGATGGTATCCTAAAATGTAGTGGATCAGGATGGATTTGGGAGTAATAGTAATAAAGGAGTACTCCACATTTCTTTGATCTCCAAAACCATCAGATGCAGTTTAGTGTCATATCCAAGACACCAATTTTTTGGTGGTTCTTACCCATGGAATACAATCAGCATATTTTGAGCCCTGCTGAAAGAGTAACTAGCTTTCAGAGGACCTTCAATAGAAAACATCGAAAACTGAAAATAGTTTGATACTGAAACAATTTCCTAGTGTGCCTAACCTATTAATGAATCACAAGTTTATAGATTTTACCATGAATGAATTATATTTTTGTCTTTCCCTTTAGAAATCTATTTTCTGCCTGAGATAAATGTGTACTGATAAGGTCAACCAAGAATCATGAAAATCTTGTTTGAAATCTTACGAACAACCATAAAATCTATAGATATCTGTTAAATCTCAGTCCAGATTTGTTTAAATCTTTCAGAATCAACTTTGTTTTAGTATTCTTGTTATGGAATTTTTTAAATCTTTATGTTGTGATCCAATAAAACTTAAGTTTCATTTCAAAACCTTTGCTTTAATCTTTAAGCTATATCTTTGCTACAGGCTATCAGTCATATGGAAATCAGACCTGACTCATTTGCCCAGTTGGCTGGGGCTGTAGAATACACCGACTGCTTCTCTGCAGAAGGGTAAGACTCCCCCAATAAGTGTTCTGGATATGACACTAAACAATCTGATGGTGAGGTTCCAGCAATGCTGGAGTTTTGGGGAATGCAGAGTACCCTGTTATTACCATCACTCCCAGGTCCACTCTGGCCCGGAGTGGTAGCACCTGATAAAGGTCCTCTCTATGGGTTTAATAGAACTAAATGGTGGTTGGCGTTTACTGTTTTTATACATTTAAACTGCGTATTTATGCTAAATCCAGGGAAAGGAGTTGCGCCCTCCCCTACACATTGGTGTAGTAAGCTATCAAAAAGAGAACCTTCGGGTCACTCTCGACTATGGTCGCCTACTTATTTATGCTAAACTGAATTGTTTAAAATAGAACTGTTTTGACATTGAGACTGTGTACTAATGCTAAACTGATTTGCTCGAAATAGAACTGTTTTGACGTCTAAACTGTGTACTAATGCTAAACTGGATTATCTGAAATAATACTGTTTGACATTTAACTTTGCGTATTGCCCAGTCGGCTGGAGCTGTAGAATACACTGACTGTACCTCCCAACGAGTGCCGTGGATATGACACTAAACAATCTGATGGTGAGGTTCGAGTAATGCTGGAACTTTGGGGAATGCGGAGAACCCCTTTATTGCCATTGTTCCAGGTCCACTCTGGCCCGGCATGGTAGCACCCTGATAGGGCCCTATTTATGGGTTAAATAGAACTAACAGCATACTTCTGCTAAACTGAATTGTTTGATTAAACTGAATAGGTTGAAATAGAAATATTTTTTGACAATTAAACCGTGCTTATATTTGAACTGCGTGCTTATGCTAAACTGAATTATTTCAAATAGAACTGTTTTTTGACATTGAAACTGTATTTACACTAAACTAAATTGTTTAACAGAATTGTTTTGACATGTAACTATGTGTAAACAAAATCTGTACTTATACTAAACTGAATTAGCTGAATTAGAATTGCTTGACTAAACTGAATAGCTCGAAATAGAAATGTTTTTTACAATTAAACTGTACTTACATTTAAAGTGCGTGCTTATGCTAAACTGAATTATTTTAAATAGAACTGATTATTCACATAAAAATGGATTTGGCATTAAATAACCTACAAAGGTTATGCCATAAAACCCACCAAACCAAACCTCACTCATAAAATGAAACGTAGTTTTTTTCCAAGCAGCAATCATGTCGATACTGCTGTAATGGATGCACTACATGGACGCTAACTAAACATATGGAGAAAAAGCTTGACGGCAACTACACAAGAATGCTGCGAGCAATATTGAATAAATCCTGGAAACAGCACCCCACAAAGCAGCAGCTGTATGGCCACTTACCACCCATCATGAAAACTATCCAAGTTAGATGAACCAGACATGCAGGACACTGCTGGAGAAGTAGGGACAAACTCATAAGTGACGTACTCTTGTGGACCCTTTCACATGGATGAGCAAAGGCAGGACCACCAGCTAGAACCTACATACAGCAGGCCTGTGCTGATATGGGATATGACCTTGAGGACCTGCCGAAAGCAATGGACGATAGAGAAGAGTGGGGATAGAGGGTCAAGGATATCCGTGCTGATGGTGCGACATGATGATGATGATATCTTTGCTTGGATTCCTAATAGTTAATCAGTATTTTTCTCTGTGGATACAAAAACTGGTTGGTCTTGTGGCCTCTTGAATATTGATAAAAGAATAGGCCAGTTAATGATAACATTTTTATTGTCATAATTATTATCTTTATCTTCATTTATTTAATTAACCTATTGTACCCAATAAGTGATTCAAGGTGAAAATAAAAATTGATTTCCAGTCCTGCCAGTGGGATTTAGAATACACTTACTGCAAAGGGGGTAAGGTCCACCCCCCCTAAAAATAAAGGCGTATCCTGGATAGTACACTAAACCACATTTAATGGTGAGGCTCTAGTTTTGGAGCTCTGGGGAGTGTGGAGTACCCTTTCATTGCTGTTACTCTCAGGTCCACTCTGACTCAGAATGTTATTTCTTGTTAGGATCCTTTTAATGGGTCAAATAGATCTGCTAGAAAATTATTTGTATTATATTCGAAATACTTGATATGTAACCATGTGTAAATTATTTGTACTAATAATAGTTACTTGAAGCTATAATTGTTTACTAAGGATTATTATTATTAGTTACTTGAAGCCATATAACTGTGAAAACAAATTACTTATATTAAATAGAAATAGTTACTTGATACAATAAAATTGTGTATAAAATTTTAGCATTATAAGCAAATGGTACTGGGATGCAAGTTGATAAGTTATCAAAAGTCACCAAAAGAAAGATTAGTTGACAGTTTAACATCCCTTCCAATACACTCGATGTAACAAGATATACTTGTAACCCTATTAACTGGAGCTGCAGAATATGCTGACTGCATATCTGCAGAAGAGTAAGACCAGTTTCAGAGTTTTGAGGAATGTGGAGTACCCCTTCATTGTCATTACTCCTATGTCCACTCTGACTAGTAGTACCTGTTTGAGTCCCATCTATGGGTCAAATAAAACTATTTAATCATTTATTATACTTGAAACCATTTAAATGTGTGCAAACAAATGACTGATATTGAATAGCAATGCTTGAAACTGTTTAACTGTGTGCAAAAAATGAATAACATTGACTAGAATTATTATTGTTGAATAGAAATGCTTGAAATCATTTACCTGTGTGTACATAATACATAGTACTGCTTGAAACCATCTAATTGTGTGCAAACAAATGAGCTCTGGCTCATTTAAAAATAATGTTACCAACAAACTATTTGATTACAATCATATAATTATATATATATATATATATATATATGATTATAATCAAATAGTTATATATATATATATATATAGGATTTGGCATTAAATAACCCAGAAGAGTGACATGACATAAAACACAACCAAACCAACCCAACCCAAGATGAGCCCAATCAGCTAGGGTTGTAGAATATGCCAACTGGATCTTAGTAGAGGGGTAATACCCTGTCTATGAGTGTTCTGGATATGACACTAAACAATCTGATGGTGAGGCTCCAGTAATGCTGGAGCTTTGGGGAATGCAGAGTACCCCTTCATTGCCATTGCTCCCAGATCCACTTGGGCCTAGAGTGGAAGCATCTGATAGGGTCCTATCTCTGGGTCAGATAGAACTGTTTGACATAGAAACTGAGTGCAAACAAATGATTTATGCTCAACTGAATTGTTTGAAATAGAACTGTTTGATAAATGACTGATGTTTAATTGAATCGTTAGTTAGAGATAGCAATAGTTGGAACCATTTAACTGTGTGCAAATGAATGAGTAATGTTGAATAGAATAATTAGTA
Organism: Sepioteuthis lessoniana; assembly: GCA_963585895.1. Lineage (NCBI taxonomy): Eukaryota > Metazoa > Mollusca > Cephalopoda > Myopsida > Loliginidae > Sepioteuthis > Sepioteuthis lessoniana. The sequence goes on from CAUZXS010002782.1 coordinate 66,660, forward strand.
TTAAATAGCAATTCTTGTAACCAATTCACTGTGTGCAAACAAATGAATTATATTGAATAGAGCTACCAAAACTTTGTTATCACCCTGGTTGGTGGCTGATGAGGACAGAGTATCGCACGTGCTTTCACACATTGTATGATGAAAATTAGCAATACTTGTAACCAATTCACTGTGTGCAAACAAATGAATTATATTGAATAGAATTATAAGTGTTAGATAGCAGTAATTGAAACTATTTAACTGTAGAAACAATTGCAATACTAGTGTGCAAACAAGTTACTTCTAACTTATTTAAAAATGAAATTATCTATAAATTATCCACTTACAAATCATATGTATATCCATTTCAATGTGTGTAAACAAATAACTTATGTTAAATTGTTACTGTTAGATAGCAATACTTGAAATTATCTAACTTTGTGCAAACAAATGATTTATAGTTATTAGAATTGTTCATATTTGGTAGAAATGCTCAAAACCATTTAACTGTGTGCAAAAAAAAATGAGCTTGGGCTTGTTTTAGAAATGTTATGAACAAAATGTATTTAGAAATCATATATAAGTTGGTTTGCCATTAAATAACCTACAATAGTTGATATGCTATAAAACCCACTCAAACCAAGATATGCTTGATCTAGTTTACCAGGTCTACATGGTGACAGGGGCTGGAAGTGGAGGTGATGTTATCTGTGAATCCCAGTGTGTATATATATATATATATATATATATATATATATATATATATATATATATATATATATATATAATCTTCCATAGACAGACTGTTTCGTTGTATCACAACTCTTCAGTGTGGCTAGATATGCAAGATTCTCAAAGCTGGGATCAAAACCCGGCTGACTCATATGCCAACTGAAGATTCAACTGCACAGCTACAAGTAAACTAGCATAAGCAAAGGAATTTTAAACGCTTATGTGTCACTTTTGTTTTGTTTTTATATATATATCTGCTTAACAGCTACCGAGAGCTCAATGCATTCGACGAGCCTTGCCTTACATGAGTAGCAACTGTTACTTCCTTTGCTGGAGAGCTCAACCCTATATATATATATATATATATATATATATATATATATAATTTACATACTACTGAAAATTAAAAAACCTAATCACAGAAAAAGTAAATCGTGGTACGTGACTTTCTTAAATCTATAGATAAAATTTATATTCTACTTTTATTGAGACTCTTATGTTTTATCAATATTAAAAAATATAATGAAATAATGATTAAATTCTATCTTAATTTACAAAAACAAGTTTTAGTTATTCAAATTATCATAAAATTCTTGTTATTTTTATTAAGAATAACTTAGTATATTGAATATTAAGTCAATTGTAATAAACAAAGAATTAATATGTAATTCACATATTGAATGTTAAGTAATTGTAATAAATAAAGAATTAATCTATAAAAGATATTTTATTAACGTAACTAATAATTTATAATATAAAAAAATCTAATATTCTATTGATGTATAATTAATTTAGGATTAATGATACATCAACACTCAACCTTCAGAGCTAAAAAATTCTTTTATACAAAGACAAAAAGAAAAAAATTACTTTCTTGATATTATAAATTTATTTCAGGTTTTTATAAGTTTTTTTTATAGGATTGTGTAAACATTACATAAATGAAAAATAATAATAGATATAATATCTTCAACTTTTATTAATTTATTAATTATTTTCTTGATTAAAAAAATATGATAAAATATGTTTAAAATTATTTTAATTTAAAAGAATAAAAATAAGAAATATTTTTCAAATTCCATTCTTACCGGACACAATATGAAAACATCGAAATAAAAATTTTGAATTATTCATCTGAGAAACGTTTTTAAAAAAAAACTTATAAAAACCTGAAATAGATTTATAATGATATCAAGAAAGTGAATCTTTTTCTTTTTGTCTTTGTATAAAAGGATTTTTTAGCTCTGCAGGTTGAGTGTTAATCCTAAATTAATTATACATCAATAGCTGTTAGTATTGAGCACTGAAATTGGATACTCCTACCTCTTGGATTTCCTCCTTGGATCATATAAGAAAAATATATACCACAGATTTTTCTTTTGATTGCTGGGGAGACAAGCATTAATCTGAGTGGAGAATGAGGAATGAATCAATGATATGAGAAGACAGTCTTAAAAAGAATGAAGAAAGTTACCCTGCATGTAGTGTCAATTGTCCATTCTTGCATTCACAGCCTCAGGGACTGAACTGAGAGAATAAAAACAAGAGGTTCCTAACATTTAAAGTGTTTTTCCTTCCCATCTGATGATTACCCATCACCAACATAGCTGTTATTGGTGACGATACTACAATCAGGAAAGATAGGAATATTTGAAGCTATACAATTGTGTGCAATTTATTTGTATTGGATAGAAATACGTTATATCATATATGACTGTGCAAAAAAAAATCACTTAAACAATTACCCAAAAAAAATGTGAAAATAAACACAATACTCATGATTCCCTCACCACAAGGCATAAAATAACCTCAGGTGGGTTGACATGCCATTAAAATCAATCCATTGATCAAATCAATTACATAAATACAACAGTACTTTTTTAATTGAATTATTCAACTTGTTATCTACCATTCTTTGGATTCCTCAAATGGTTAGCAGGCTAGTTTAACAGGGCTTAGCTAGTGAGTTTGATTTTCACTGGATGTCCCAAACTTCTGACCTTGTACTACAACTAAGCTAAACTTAGTAAATAACTATCTATCATTCCCTAAAATATTAGATCAAAATTACTATATATACTCGCATATCATGCAACTTTCTGAGACCTCAGTTTTAGCCTGATATTAGGGGTTATGCCATACTTGAGATACAGACTTTGTGTGTGTAAATAGTTGGCCCTAGCTAGGCTTAGGCCAACTGCTATGCCTACAATTTTTAGCTACAAAAATCAATATATAATCCCAGATGGTATCAGATGCTAGACAAATATATCTGGTATGCATTATCAGAAGTCAATGACAAAAATTGACATTACTGGGATAGTTTTATTAATTTATGAAATGGCTGGAACAAAACTGAACTCTTTGAACCTGTCATCCTGGTATTTCAGGTTTACAAAGATTATATCAAATACTTATAATAAAATGTTTAATATATCAACCATTCATTACTTTTCTGTTAATAGAATGAAGATGCTAGTGTCATAGAGCAAAGTTTGAATGTTTTGCACTTTATTTATTTAATTTTGGGAACTTGGGTAAAGGTCAGTGCTAGATTAACCATTTCAGCAAAATAAGCACATGTTTTCGGCACCAAAAGAGAAGAGAGCACCATAATTTTTTTTCTAGCAGTGATCAAATCATAGTTACAGTAAAACTAAGTAGGCTAATGTAAAAAGGACATAAAAAAGATAAAGAAATTTATCCAATTGTGATTGTTTGTAAACTATTTCATATAGAATTCTTAAACTATGAATGCTGCACTTCTATATTATTATTATTATTATTATTAGTATCATATTTTTGGGACATGTCCAATGAATAATTATTTATTTTATACACATATAAGAACATTTTGAAACTCGGTCTCTTGGAGTATCAACAAAATGTGTCTATTTCAATATATGGTATAATGTGGATTGTATCAAATACCAGGTTCCTGAATTGATCTTTTGATAAAATTATTTTGTATTTATGATAGAGACACAGATATTTTAACTATATGAACTTATTGTGTTACCAAATTAAAAGCAGTAACTTTAGGTCTTGTTGTTATCAGGGGAGAAACAAAGGGGCACTATTTTTGGGCTCTGCTTATCTGCATCAAGTGGTTTTAATCTGATCCTGGTACTGGCTATCTGTGAGCCAAGGGACTAAGGGTTCAAAGTTTAAACACCATAGAAAGTTATAGATGATAGTGAATATGATTTCTCAGGCCAAAAACTTCAAAATGTATTTACTGGTAATTTTTAAGTTATCTACAAGTAAATGTATAATCGATTAAATGAAAATTATGAATTAATGTTTAGTAACTTAAACAATGACATTTGGGACAACAAGACCCACATAAATGTTAATTCATCAAAATAGTTTTATCATATTTATCTCCTGATAAATTTAAAAATTCCAATTTAAAGCACTTTTTGTTTTTTAGTCTGATTTTTATTTAATTTTTCTAATTTTCTTTCAGAGCCGTCCAGTTGATGGTGAAACGCATCGTAGAACATCTAATTTTTCGTATTATGACTGTGCTTCTCATCTTGACAGATTTCATCCTTGTTGTAGTTGATTTGGCCATCTTTAATTGTGATGCAGACAGTGGCCTTGAAATTACATCCCATATTATCATCTCCTATTTTATGCTGGAAGTTGGACTGAGGATATTTTACAGAGGGTTTGTATATATCTCCCAAGTATTTGTTTTTGTTTTGAAGGATATGAAAAGAAAACTTTTAATTTTGAAAGCATAAAAGAAAAAAAATAACATAATCTATATTCATATTTAAATACAAAAGAACATTTGATTTTACTTTACTGTAAATATCTTATTAAATTTATATTTGAACTATCTGAACTGATGGAAGTTCTATGATTTAATCAGTATATATAAATAGGTATGGACGCCAACCTCTGACAAAGTCATAATTCCATACACTGGTGCATGTGGTGTAATAATTAATGTTGCTGGAAATGGACATGGTGAACCAAGTTCCAGTCCTGAATGAGACTGATTGCATTTCACATAGCACTAATATCTGTGGGGAAAGTATAAATCCAATTATTCTTCCTGGGCTCTTTAACCTTGGTATGGCAACTGTTCTGGGAGAAGAAAAACTCTGAATTCAAACCTGTTGAACTCAGCTTAAAAATTGACCTCGTGTCACATCCTGCTCATGTGGAGGGGTTGGGTAAATACATACACTGATTTGAAACTCATGATCAAATTCTTCAATACAAGATAGCAACAACACTGCAATAAAACCTACACAAACTTTTCCTAATGAAACTCTCACTAAGAGAATAGAAATTAACTTTCAGAGAATCTTGAAGGGAACTAAGTCACTTTCATAAGAGAAGAAAATTACTTTTTGCCTCAAAATTGATTTCAGGGATAGAAAAAAATACTGAAATATTAAGGAAATCAACCATATTTTATTATAAAATTGATTGATGGGAAAATTGGATAACATTATCAGGATTTTTATGTGTTGTTTTTATTTTCCATGGTGATTTGTAGGAATATTCTTTTGCTACTATATAGGCATCATGAGAAGTAAAGTTTTAATATTTGTCTAGAGTAACCACTCTTTACACTCTGTCAATTTTTATAGTCTTTGCATAATACATAGGATTTGTCATATTTGGCTTGTAGGTTGGTAAGGGTGAGTTTTAGGTGTCACCTTCAACCAAAGATTAGTGAGTGCTATGTTCATATGAAATAGGGATTAATGAGCCTCATCCTGCTACACTGGATCATAATGCATTGACTGGGGGTTTAAATTTAGAGTTGTAATTTTCCCAGACTTGTTGCCCCACCAAAGTTAGAGAGCCTAATCTGCCTTATATCAGCCATTACTTTGAGAAGAGAGGAATTCAAATTTACTTCATACTCATGCCCTTGGAAAAAAAACACCTGCTATACTTGATACCAAAAATGTTGCACACTTTCATTGATTATCATAGTGCTAAGAAGTTAACTCTGAGTACTTTTTTTTACTTCATACAAATAAATTAATGATTTTCTTTTTATCTTTTTCAGAAAGAGCTTCTTTTATAATTGTATAGATGTATTAGATATGATAGTTGTGGTGGTATCATTTGTAACTGACATGGTATTTGCAGGACTTTATGGCATTGAATCTTGTAAGGACAATACTGTTAATCTTACCAAGTGAGTATTTTTAAATATTGATTTTCTTTTTTTCTCTCATTTTTTAGATGTATTTGTAGCATGCACATTAAAAAAAAAGGAAAATTATCCCATAAGTTAGAAGTGTCTGAAAAAAAATAGTGTCATCAACTCAAAGATAATCTTGTGATGCAGACATGTGACCATGTGTTCAAATATGAAATTCAGTTAATGACTTGGATGTAGATGTTCATTTTACAAATTTACTTCAGCCTTTTTGATTTTTCTGAGATAGAAATTGATTATGCTGTTATCAAAGAACTATATAACTATATTTTCAGACCAATGGGAAATGTTTTCTTTGACTCATAACTTTCTGCAATGCAGGACACCAACACTTGGTTGATTCAGAATGAATAGTATCCATTGGTCAATTAGAGTTATTTGTTTTTCAAAGCAAAGAATAAAAAACAGCCACAGCTTGCATACCAGTTTTGGAAATTCTTTACAGGAAATTAAGAAGATAATGTCAGTTATTTATGCAAGAATCTTTTATTTTTCCTGTAGAGAAGTTTTCATCTTTTTCATTCCCAAAAGATACAGTAGTTAAATATCATTAATCAAAATCCATATCTGTAAAGGTTTATGTATGTACTACAGTATCTGCAAGCAAATCTCAGTGGTAGAGCACTGGACTAAATACTGAGAAATCAGAAATCAGTATTCTTTATTTCATAACTTATATAATGTATGTATGTATTTACCTAACCCTCTGTCACAGGCATGATGTTATACAAGGTCAATTTTTTCCTAATCAAGGCTAAAGAATTCAGTCTGCTCTACTATTTATTAATGGCTGGTGGAAGAACGGGTGGATTCATGCCTTTCTCAAATGCTTTTGGATGAAATTAAAACCAAACAGATTTGAACTTTGATTGCTGATTCCATTTCCTATAATGATAACCATGTGTGTGTCTGTCTGTCTCTTATATATATATATATATAGAGAGAGATGTGCATGTGGTGTAATGGTTACTGTTGTAGGAAATGGACACAGTAACCTGAGATCAGATCCTGGACAAGCCTGTTTGCATTTCACATAGTGAAAAAGTATGAATCCAGCTATAAGTAAATAGTAGGGTAAGCAGGGTTCTTTAACCTTTGTATGGAAACCAGTTTAGGAAAAAGAATTATCATTTCAAACTCATTGTACAGGTACCATGAGTTCAAAATAGAAAAGTTTTCATTATCACCTGTTGGTCATGAAAATATGAAATTGATTGTTGTGATTGATTTGTTTGTATTTTGATATTTACTATACAAGTAGCTGTATTTTAAATATTGAGCACTTTTACAGAAAATACTGCCAGGCAGCAGTATGCTATCCTTTATATTTTCCAATATTAAATATGTATGTATAATATCTTTGTCTTGTTTTTTTTCATCTCCTATCTAGGTTAGTTGTGATTGGTCGTATTGTCCGCATCATCAGAATATGCCGAATTATTTACATCATGATTGTTCAACATCGTCACTTAACAAATGCTACTCGACAAATGGTATCACAAAACAAAAGGCGGTACCAGAAAGATAGTTTTGACTTGGACTTATGTTATATTACAGGTAAGATGAGAGAAAAAATCTCCCTCTTCACTAATTTATGATCAATGATGAAAAGATCTGATTGGTTCATAAAAATTATTCATTTTCTTTGCTCTTCATTTTAAAACTATGATCTTTCTCTATTGTCTTTATCCAATTTTGAAGTAAAATTCTTTTTCTTTTAAAAATATACAAAAACCAATATTTTTACAAATTTGCCATATCAACTCTATTTTTTTTTTCTGCTTTTCCTTTTTTCCTGTGTGTACTTTATTGGATTCTCAACCTTAGTATTGCTATATGGTGCTAGTGTTGTTTTTATTTCATTAGCTTTGATAATATATCTGTGTTTAGAGAGAAACTGCAGAAAGATATAATTGTGTTTCTGAAGATATTATTTAAAATACCATTCAGTAGGGTTATACATTGACAAATAAAGAGGAAGATATTTTATATTGTGGTTTTTAAGAAGTTGTACTTCAGTTCTTCTATGTCCAATCAGCAGGGTAGAAAATATGCTGATGGTATCACCTCCAGAGGAGTAAGACTTACCTACAAAATAATCCTGGGAATGACACCAAACTGCATCTAATCGTGAGGCTCAAGATCTGGAGAGTGTGGAGTACTCATTCATAACCATTACTCCCAGGTTCACTCTGACTTCAAGTGGTAATACCTGTTAGGGTCCCATCTATCGGTCAAATAGAACTGTTTGAAAATTATTCATATTTGATTGGACCATGTGCAAAAATTCTTTTAAATAACTACACAAAAAATGTAAATATGAACATCCTAAGAACACAATTTTGTAACATCTAGGCATAAAATAATCCCAAACAGGTTGGCATGCCATAAGAATCAATCAATAAATAAAACCTTTTGTCTGTAGGTTCATTATTTTAAACCAAATTGCAAATTGTTGGTAAAGTATCTTTGTGCATTTGTTGTTTCGCTTATGTGGTTGAACTGTCAGTTTCTAGAGATTTTATCCAATCGCATCAATATAACAATCTTTCATTGACATCCTTTCAGAAAATTTGAATTTTTCCTGAATTGTCTTTCAGTGTTATTATCATCATTTTATTTTTATTTCATTTTTACTTGGATCTTATTGATGTTTTTCTTTTCAAGAAGTTTGTATGAAAACTTTCCTAACTATGTATAACCCAGTGGAATTCAGGGACTGTCAGAAGGAGTTTAATACCCTGAGAAAAAAGAAGTTAATATGGATATTAGAAGACTGGTGAAAATACATTGTGGATGTATAATGGCTTTTGGATGGGGTGTGTAGAAAGAATTGTGTTGTTTATTTTATCGCGAAAGTTCTGTTATGGAACTTATTATGATATTTACCAACCCCTCCGCTCGGGTAGGATATGACACAAGGTCAATTTTTTAAGTGGAGTTTAACAGGCTTGAATTCAGAGTTTTCCTTCTCCTAGACTAGTTGCCTCACCAAAGCTGAAGAACCTAGTCTACCCTACTATTTACCCATAGCTGGAGGGAGAATAATTGGATTCATACCTTTCCCAAGGGTATTAATGCTATGTGAAATGTAATCAGTCTCGTCCAGGATTTGAATTTGTGTCGCCATGTCCATTATGAAACTTATGGAATATCGATCAAAGAAAAGTGTCAACCTGGTGAATTTGGATATCTCAGGGTCATTGTGATGAAAAGGGGATATTGTAAAACAAAGAGTTAACATTTCAAAGTTAACCATCCTGATCAAAGTGACTTTGCTATCTAAATTTAGCCCCAGAATTTGCCTTTTTAAGTCACACAACACACTGACCCTGACCAAGCTATGAATATACATAAATTAAACTGAAAGAGGGATGGAATTAGATTGGAAATGAGATTGAATGGGTTTTTAGATCAGGTGAGATCAGCTGAATAGAATAATTAGTGTTAATTAGCAATACTTGGAACCACTTCACTGTGGGAAAACAAATGATTAATATTGAATAGAATTATTACAGTTAGATAGTTAAATGAATTCAATTATTTCTATGTTGAAACAACAGCAATACTAGTGTGCAAACAAATTAGTTCTGATTTAAAAATGACTGATGTTAAATTGTGACAGTTAAATGGTTTCAAGTATATCAACCATTATAGGTTATTTATTGCCAAATCCTCTTTGAATATATTAAATATATATGATTTGTAAACATTCAGTTGATAACATCTTTAAATGAGCCTGAGCTCATTTTTTGCACACTGTTAAATGGTTTCAAGTATTTCTATCTAACACAAATAATTCTATTTAATCTTAATCATTTGTTTGCACACTGTTATTTAAAAGTGTGCAAACAAATGATTAAGATTAAATAGAATTATTTGTGTTAGATAGAAATACTTGAAACCATTTAACAGTGTGCAAAAAATGAGCTCAGGCTCATTTAAAGATGTTATCAACTGAATGTTTACAAATCATATATATTTAATATATTCAAAGAGGATTTGGCAATAAATAACCTAAAATGGTTGATATGCCATAAAAGCCAACCAAACCAAACTAATTCAGATAGCCATCATCATTTATTATTGTTTTGACTTACATCTTCTTTCATTTTTAAAATTTTAGTTGCTTTTTATTGCTACTCATTTGAATTATTATTTCTATGATAGCAAGAAACAGAGTATTGGAGTCAATTATAGAGAATAAGTTCTTGTTGAGACTTGAACTCCTATCCTCTTTTGTCTTGTTAGGGAAGCCTGGTTATCCTCCATATCACTTTTTTTACTAACTAAGCTATTTGGGCTGTTGGTATCATAAAAGTCTAAATTACACCTGTAACCTGTTAATTAGCACTTGATCTGATCTTTGGGCTGAGATTAGGTGATCCGTTTGTATCTAAAAACCTTATAGAATTCTATGGGTCTCATTTTCTCAGATTCTGGTTTGTGCATCTACAATTTGTCCCTATGTTCATCTTTTAATCTCCTTGTGGATCACATTTCTTACCATTCATGTTTTGTCTCGTATTCCTTTTGTGTTAGTTTGTTGGATTTACTTATGTGATTAACTGTTTCATCTCTCACTAGACTTACTATTCGTTTGCATTTTATTAATTTTTTCTTTGATATTCTTATTATCATTATATGTAAAATTCATTACTCATTTATTTCAGAACGAGTCATTGCCATGTCATTTCCTTCTACTGGCATAATGGCTTTTTACCGAAATCCAATTCATGTAAGTCAATTTTTTCTTTAATGTTTCTGTATCCCTTTTTTTAGCTTATGCATGTTAATGAAATAGATTTCTTTGTGTGCATACAGATTTATAAAAGGAGGCAAATGATAGATTCTTTAGGTAGAAAATTCAGAAATGTGTTATGTAATGACTTGGTAAATGTTATTTGATGCTCATTTTTTAATTCAACTTTGTAAAGAAGACATGTTGTATAATTACAACCATAGCCATAATCATATCATTATCACAATGATATCTCAATCCAACAGCACATGTACAAATTCAAATACAGGGAAATACACAACACATTAACAGGTGAACTCACTGTTGTTCAAATACGAACGTTTATTAACTTCTTGACTTCTGAGTTCGATTCTTCGACACGAGAGACAAAATTCTTAAAAGTCTTTCGTATCATATTATGCTAACAAAACTCAAATGCTCGGCACATCTCGTAGAGCTTCAGATCTCCTTTCATCTTTGCCGGTCGGGACCCGAAAAACTTAACCGTATGCCTCAACGGTCGAAACCCAAACTTCTCAACACCATGGTCGGAACTCAACTTCTACTGTCCGTCTACATGGCCCAAGTCAACAACCAACTTGACCGGTCCCCATTCGACAACCAACTGGACTGGCCCCCAGTAAACTACCAACTCGACTGGCCCACAGTCGAGACTCAACTGACGTGTTTTTCAAAATACCCAAATTCTCAGCCCATTGCTTCTGGGCATGACGTCATTCACACTCCAGTCACATTTCCTATCTGGGGTTGATTGTGACAATTGTGATTATCATATCTTCTGTGCACGAGTGTAAACTGTACCCAATGTCTGTACACTTGAACTAAGAGCCGAATAGTTCAAAGCCCAACCAAACTGAATGATAAAATATAATTAACGAAAAAATGATTTATATAAAAAATCATTCTGTAATGATATAACAGAGAGACTTTGATTGACAGTGGGGTCAGGATCAGATGTTCCGGTATGAGAATCTGAATGAGATAAGAGCTTTTTTTGTAGAAAGCTGCATACTGGTTTGTTGATACACATGTGATTAAAAAAAAACAAGTTAAGTCTGAAAACCTACTCACTAAAAATTCAAACACTAAAGCAAAGTAGTTTGAGATTATCTCTCCAATCTGATGATGTCTATCCAGTTAAATGTAATGACTGGCTTGAAGGTGAAATGCTGGTGAGAATATAATTTTTGCAAAATATTTCTCCTCTCTGAAATGAAATTGATGACATACCCACAATTCAAGGACCGGCTCAAAAACAAACAAACAAAAAACACCAAGAAATAAGTAGGATATTAAAATTTGAATATGTGTTTATCAACTCTTGTCATTTTTGTGGAAAGCTATTCATTTTGGGTTTTGTCCAGGACCAAATAACAACTTGATACACCCGACAATATAACAAATGGATCTGTTTAAATCGAAATTTACTAATTTACATTCAAGTAATATTTTTAGCTGAATTATTTTACTCCTTGCAAGTTTTTCACACTAGTTTTAATCAGAGTATGAGTGACAATCCTCCTCAGGTCTCCAGAACTCTTTCGAGTATTCCAGCTGATCTTAATAATGCTGTGATCAGTATGGATGCAATTCTCCCTTTGATTTCCAGTTTCTCCAGTCTCTTTTCCAATATTATCATTATATATCACTGTATATAAAATTGTATTTGTCATATGTCTATGCATAAAAGCATTAAAATCATATCATTTGTTTTAACAGTTCATAACACCATTGAGGCCATTTTTTTTAAAACAATGCTTCAATGTTATTGGAAGATGAATATAACTTTGATGAGCAGAATAAACTATAGTTTTTAAGTGCAAAAGAAAGATTTCAATGAGCTCTATTCAATGATATAATGGGTTAAACTAACATTAAAGACTTACCAAGTAAAACATAAACTAACCCTCAATGTGTTGTGGACTGTAAATAGTTATTAAATTTTCTGTTCATTTGTGTTGAATAGATATTTCAATTTAAATAGCAGAGGAAGTGAAGAAGCTTCTAAGTACTTATCATTGTCAACTATTAAATTTTGTTCTCAAATATGTTTTATTTTTCCGCCCTGTAAGGCCAAGAACTGAACTTTTACCAATTTTAATCAGTTTTAGTGTAACCCTACTGTTCTCAAATAGATGTTTGTAATACTACTACACCACAAAGATGCTTGTACCACCATGGTTCTTGGCAGCCCCTTATGCCTTAAGTGTCATTTGAACTCCTGTTGTAACCTTGCTGTGAGAAAAAGTGACGAATACACTAAACCCTGTCTTGGTTTGCTAATACTAAAATTTATTCGCTACAACACCTCTTAGTAGTCATCGGGAAGAGAGAAACAGAGTATGAAAAATGAGTCCACCATTTTAGTTAGACACAGAGAAATAAAACGTGAAGGGAGAGAGAGTAGACTTGTTTCCTGTTGTGGTCCTTGCACATGCTTGCTCACTGGATCCATCTTCATAGCTTTGAAGCAGGTGTGGGACCACTTCACAGAGCTCACTTTAAATGGGGACTGCAATTTTCAGCCATTTTCACATTGTCATGTCTTGTACTCAACTGATCCTTTTCCTCTTTTCTATCTTGTATCTACTCCTACAGCTCTTCCACTTGAGCTTCTTTCAGCCAATCAGAATCCGTTACCTATTTGCTGCTGATATGTTTCTATTTTTAACCTTGGCATCCACTGCTATTCCGGCCTAGCCATAGTCCCCCTCACCTTCCCATTTGTTTCTCCCTTATAGCCTTTCTCTCTCTGTTTCTTTGCCTTGATTCTCTTTCTCATATATGTTTCTTTCTTTTCCACTGTCCTGTGCTCAACCAGTAGATCTTGCTAGGAAACAACTCATTATTAAAACAATCAACTGGAATCCCAAATTATTTTACACTAGCTTTTTGAATTCAAAATATTTTAGTTATCCATTTCCCAAAACCTTTATAATGGTAAAATAACAGTCCACATCCCTAAAAGAATTTAAAAAAGAAATGTATGCTTTGTTCTTTTTATCTATTTTTTTATACACACTCACTTTAAAAATTTTTTTATTTGCAGGAAGTGGTTCGGTTTTTTGAAACAAAACATAAAGACCATTACAAGATTTATAATTTGTGTAGTAAGTCAGTTGGTTAAATATTTTTAGTTGAAATATTTTGTTTTGAACTGAAGAAAAGGGATATGGTCAAAATTTTGATTCTGACTGTTATGTCCAGTTGGTTTTGTTCAGTTTAAAATCATCTTTGAGTAATAGACAGACATATTTCTGCCATCTTTTTACAATCAAATTTTGGGGTTATAATAATGGTTTCTCTCTACATAGAAAAACTTGTTGATCAGTAGTTATTTATTAAGTTTAGCTTAGTTTGGCTCAAGGTCAGAAATATGAGGCACTCTGTGAGAATCAAATTCACTAGTAATGGTCTGCTAGTCTTGCTTATTAATCATTGTATCACAATAAGATGCCCACCTGGTGATCAATAACAAACTCAGACAAATTTCTGTTTAAGATAAAATATACATGTTTAAGCAATTAATTTGAAATGATTGACTTATTTTCTCCCTTCTTAGAAAGCCCACTGTTCCTCCTCGCCCCATAGTAGTGTAGAAGAAAACAAAAACACAAAGCAGCTTAAGTAAAAATCCCAATGCCACCACCCCAACTAAACCAAAAAAAAAAAAGCCCCTCCCCAACAAATCCCAAAAATAACGAAATAACAAATACCCCCCTCCCCAAGTAGTAGACCTTCCCAAATTATATTTAAATTCATTTGGGAGTAAACGGTTGAGCAGAATGGAAGAAGAAAAAGAACTTAGCTTGCTCCACCAGAAAAACAGCTTCAGTACTGGTACTATTTACCAACCCCTCCGCTTGGGCAGGATATGACACAAGGTCAATTTTTAAGCGGAGTTTAACAGGTTTTGAATTCAGAGTTTTCCTTCTCCTAGACTAGTTGCCTCACCAAGGCTGAAGAACCTAGTCCGTCCTACTATTTACCCATAGCTGGAGGGAGAATAAGGGGGTTCATACCTTTCCCAAGGGTATTTGCCCGAAAGTGAACGTATTAGCGCGACTGGAGTACGAACTCGCGTACTACGATTCCGCAGTTCATCGCTTTAACCATTACACCACGAGGACACCCCCCAGCTTCAGTACTGGTTAGTATTATGTCTTTAAGTCCTCCTAATTTAAAATGCCCAAAATTTTACAAAATTGTATGCCGTTTTATTCTTTGTAAAATGTCGCTTGTATTTTAAATGTAAAGACATTTTTACCGTAAATCCAATTTGAATATATGACTTCTGGCCAAATGTGTTAGTATACACGGCGATAGGTTCTTAAAGCCTTCTAAAAGCTTAGAATGCCCACTGCTCTTCCCCCACCCCATAGTAGTATTAAAAAAAAAATGTTAAGTAAAGAAAGTCCCAATACAAAAAGAAAAAAGTTAGGGCCAGTTTCAGAAAATGGATGAAAATAAACAAAAAAAACCTCCTATAAATATATATTAGACCTGGACTTTAACTAAATTAAAACTTAGGGTTAAAGGACCCCCCCCTTTTTTTTTTACACTTACACATGGGAAGCAGCATGATGGACGTAAAGGTATGCGAATAAACCCTCTGACGGCTAAACGTAATGCCTAACCTGGTCCTGGATGTGTGAAACATGTGGCTCAACGCTCAGAATCGTCAGTTCGATTGGGGAACTACTGCTGTTCATCTATAAGAGTGGCTTCTATAGATGATAAATAAAAACAGCCATCGAAAGATAACCACGACCCACACTCAAACCACATACATAAACCGCATCGCTCTTCCCGCGGGTAAAAAAGGGGCGCATTCTGCTGAGGTTGGTGCCCTGGCCTCAGTCTTCGAAAAATCAGCTACAGAGCTCAAACAACAAAAACTACTAAAATGCAAACAAACAATACAAATAGCGACATTTAACGTTAGAACTTTAAATAGAATAAGCCAACTACCAGAGCTGACTGCATTGGCCCTAGAACATAAGATAGACATAATATGCATACAAGAACACAGATACACGCACACCGAAAATATCAAATATCACGATACTGGCAATGGATGGATGCTAGCCACTGTATCAGCATGGAAAAACTCTGTCAATGCCACAGTGGGAGGGGTAGGAATGCTTTTAGGACCAAGAGTGCTAAAAACACTAAATAGTATTGAGAGAATACAACCTAGGATGATGGCATCTATGTTTAATGGCAACCCTAGAGCAACAATCATCTCCTGCTACAGCCCTACCAACGTTAGTGACGAAACCGAACTAGTCGCTTTCTACAATGAGCTATCCTCTCTAGTGCGTAGCATACCGAAACACAATGTACTAGTCATTGGCGGAGATATGAATACCCAAATCGGGAAAAACGGAAACAACAGATACAGCCTTCACAACACATCAAATAGGAATGGACAACATCTAACAGAATTCATGATGGAAAATAGATTAACATGCCTCAATACAAACTATCAAAAAAGGGAGGGAAAATTATGGACCTACAAATACGTGAACATTAGTAAAGCACAGATAGACTACGTCTTTATAAACAAGAAATAGAAAAATAGCGCGAAGAATTGTGAGGCATACTCCTCTTTCGAGGGTGTGTCCTCCAATCATCGAATAGTCACAGGAAAGATACGACTAAGCCTACGAAAAAACGCCACATGAACAGTGACCACCAAACACTATGACTGGGCCCTTCTTAACAACAGAGATATTAGAGATAAATATGTATTAGAATTAAGAAATAGATTTGAGACATTACAAGAGAAGACAGAAATAGGTATCCCAAATGACGAATATGAGAATTTCGTCAACGCGCACCTAGAGGTGGCAGAGAAGTGTATTCCAACAAAACCTAGAACTAAATTTAGAGTCCCATGGGAAATGTTAGCGGTTAGAGAAAAATGTGCACATGTGAAAACTCCAAAAGCTATAGGAAGAACCCAACAAACACAAATGCCCGAAAACTAAAAAAGGCACAATATCAATTAACAGGCATATATCTAAAAGAACAGACTGAATACATACAAAATCAGATAGATAAGATTAGAGACTTGGTAGAAGATAGACAATCTAGGATAGCCTGGCAAACAATAAACAAAGTGAGTAAAAGGAAAAGCACAACCAAAGCAAAATTGAAAGCTGCAAACCAACAAGAAAGAATAAAACTGTGGAAACAACATTTCGAAAATCTACTAGGAAAATCACCAAAAGTTACGCATGAACCAATCACCAGAATTATTCGCAAAGAATTGGACATTAAACTAGGACCATTCACTCAAGAAGAACTCGACTCTGTTCTTAAAGAAATTAAAAATAGGAAAGCTGAAGGGCTTGACGAGATTCCCCCAGAAGTATGGAAGACCAAACAATTTGACGACATACTGCTCCGACACTGCAACACGGTCTAGAATCAAAATCCAATAGACAGATGGATGAAGGGATGCATCATCCCCTTCCCTAAAAAAGGGTGACCCCGGATTAGCCAAGAACTACTGAGGTATAACACTTACATCCATAGCAGCCAAAATTTACAATGCCCTACTACGAAACCGCATAGAACCCAAAATCGACAACATCCTTAGGAAAAATCAAAATGGCTTGCGAAGAAATAGATCCACGACCTTACAATTATTGACCATCTGTAGAATCCTTGAAGGCGTACGGGCAAAAAACCTACAGGCAACATTACTATTTGTCAATTTTACCACGGCCTTCGATTCCATTCACAGAGGGACGATGGAACAAATTCTACTAGCATACGGCCTACCAAAAGAAACTGTTGCAGCAATAATGATTCTCTATAGAAACACCAAAGTGAAAGTACATTCACCGGATTGAGACACAGAATACTTCGACATTGTAGCAGGAGTACTACAAGGGGACACGCTAGCCCCATACCTCTTTATCATCTGCCTAGACTATGTGCTTAGAACATCGATCGATAAAATCAGAAAAAATGGCTTTGAACTGACAAAGAAAAGAAGCAGAAGGTACCCCGCAAAAACAATTACCGACGCCGACTATGCAGATGACATAGCAATACTGGCAAATATGCCCAACCAAGCCGAAACACTACTGCATAGTTTGGAACGAGCTGCCACAGGCATTGGCCTCCATGTCAATGCACACAAAACTGAATATATGTGCTTTAATCAAGCAGGCGATATCTCCACACTTGAGGGAACCTCTCTGAAACTGGTAGACAAATTCACCTATCTTGGAAGCAGTGTCTCATCAACCGAAAAAGACATCAACACGTGGCTAATTAAGGGATGAACAGCTATCGATAAAGCTATTGATCATCTAGAAATCAAACCTGACCGATAAAATGAAATGCAGTTTCTTCCAGGCAGCGGTCGTGTCGATACTGCTGTATGGATGCACCACTTGTACGCTAACAAAATGGCTGGAGAAGAAGCTAGACGGCAATTACACTAGAATGTTGTGAGCAATATTGAACAAGTCCTGGCAGCAACACCCCACAAAGCACCAACTATACGGCCACCTGCCTCCCATCACGAAAACTATACAAGTTAGATGAACCAGACACACAGGACACTGCTAGAGAAGCCGAGACGTGCTCATAAGTGATGTACTCCTATGGACCCCCACATATGGCCGAGCAAAAGCAGGACGACCAGCTCGAACATACATACAGCAGCTATGTGAGGATATGGGATGTAACCCTGAAGACCTGCCAGAGGCGATGAACGATAGGGAGAAGTGGTGAGAGAGGGTCAAGGATATCCGTGCAAGCGGCACAACAGGATGATGATGATGTATTTGATGGCATACAAGATGCACCCCAATTTCAGCAAGGCAAATCAAGAAAAAAAAGTACTAATATTAAACATTATGAAATTGATATAATGAATATTATCAATGATAACACTTTTAATATGCATAATAGGCTTTTAAGCAATAACAATAGGTATATGAAAGTTACTTTAAAGTCTAAGCTAATAGGAGTTGCCAGGTCACTAATTTTGGCCAACTATTGTGGATTTTAAACCTACATATGGCATATAAGATGTGGGGGAATTTTAAAAGATATTTTTAGCAAAAAAAAGTGCGCCTTATATGTTGTCAAATATGGTAGTTTTTGAGATTTTCTTTGCATATTGTTTTTGTTTTTGATTTGTATTTGCCACCACACTCAAATTTTCATAATGATATCAATTAGAAGTAAATTTTAATTGAAATTTTCACAATGTTATGGTATGTTTTGTTAAAATAAATATGCTTTTGATTCTGAAGGTACTATCTTGAAATTCTAGTCCCATTTGATGAAGTTTATCAAAGTGTAGTATGCTTTCTTATGTCAATGAAATGTACCATTAACTAATTGATTTGGGTAGTGAATACCTTCAGCATAGTGAAGACGAGTGACAAGTTCATAGAAAGGTTGAATACCACTTGTGTAGAGTCCTTTTTCATTGCTTACTCCTTCATCCCACCAAGATCAAAAAGCATTTTTGTATTTCATATTAAAGTCTCTATCTCATTCCATTTGGTTCAAAATAGCATATTTTGCCATTTGATGACCTCTAATAATCCCAAATAACATTGTTTACAAGGTTGGGTTGAAAAGTTCATAGGCTGATGTCATATCTGCTGTTAATGACTTTTGTCCAATAGGATATGAACACTGCAATATAGAAGAAGTGTGTAGACCTAAAGAGAGACAAATGTTGAAAAATAAACCTTATTTGGTTACATTCTGTGAGAATATCTTGGTTAGCTCCAAAAAATGATCTTCAACCCTTGTAAGTTGGAGCCAGAGATCAAGTCAATATATATGAAAAAATCCCTTTTCCTGGGATTTTCTATATAGCTATGATCCTTGAATAGACATACACTATCACACAAACTTTGACATAGTTCTATAGATATCTTATAGTATTAGTTTTAATGTTCTACTTTTGAGGATGTATCCATGTTAAGTGATCTTGTTTCTTTTATAGGTGAAAAAGATTATGATGAAAGCCTTTTCCATAATCGAGTAGAAAGGATATTTATTGATGACCACAACGTACCAACTTTATTGTAAGTTTGTTTTTTTGTTTTGTTTTTTTACATTAAGCAAAAAAAAATGTACTTGTAGACATTTAGAAATTTGTCTATTCATAATATTTAGGAGAGGTTACCAACAAAAGTATTGTTTCATTTGCTTAGAAAAGAAAAAAAACTTTATGAAATGTAAAACAGAATGTTCCTTAACTCCATGTGGCCCATTTTGTTGTTTATATCACAAAAATAATTTATATATTTCAAATTAATATGCACAAAATGTTGGTATTTTTTGTTCCTATATTTTAAAATATCTTTTGAGTTTTCATGTTAAATTATGGTAAATTTTCAAATATTTTTCAACTTTATTTGGTATTTCTCTATGAATAGATAAAATATGTGAAAAACAATTTAATGGGGTGTTTCTATATTTATTATGATATTTTAGGGATGCAATAAATAATTATCTCTCTTGGAAAATTAGCACGGCTGTTGGGGGCCCCTTAGGGTATCATATGACAGTCAGTAACACATTCTTGGCCTCTTTTTGTTTCTGTTCTTTGAACAGTAGACACATTGTCCCTGACACTGCCAGGAAACAATAAAGCCATATGGCTATCTTTTACTTACACTTTTCAGGTAAGTCTTTTGCTATTTTGTACTCCTTCTACATACTACTTGTTCATGGAACAGTATATGTATAATTCCTGCTATTGGAACATTTTTGTGTATTCTTTCTTTGTCATGCCATCTGCATGTATATTTTCATACTAATATTAAATGATCTTGTATGAGTAATTGAGTTTGTCTCTAAAATTAATCAACTTTTAAACTTAAAAATATGGGGGGAAAAAGTGTGTATTAAACTTGAATAATTATGGTAATAATGTTATTCAAATCCTAGTTCATACTGAATGAAATTCTAGGATAAACATTGTTGTCAAGAGCGGGCGTAAAAGGCAACAGGAAACTGATTCTTGTATTAATTCAAGAGAGGACACTGTTGTTAGTTTCAGGGCGTATTGAGTCGAGCGCTTTCTCCCTCGTTCTCCTTCCTTCTTTCTCTCTCTCCTTTTGGTTCTCGCCTTCCTTCCTTCCTTCCTTCCTCCCTTGAGATGTAGCATGTTCGTCGGGCAAATGCACTCAGAACAAAAATCGCCCATTCAGCCGTTACCGTGTGTATTTGTATTATCGTGAGATCTCGTAAGAATTTGCATACGTGCAAATTACCTCTCGCTGGTTCGAGATCTCCCTTCGTCAAATATGCTCCAGGCAGCCATATCGGTTTTCGCTCTACAAGCCAGACACGTTCGTGCGCGCTTCAAATGCCCAGGTATGTTACCTTCACAAACATAGAAACACTACTAAATTTTCTTTTCAGCTTCTATTTCTCTTCCATTTCTCAATTTAGAAATTTTAATTGTTGATTAAATTAGTGACAACAGTGCTGCTCCATTATTTTATGACTTATATTAACTCTCCATGATACAATTTGTCTTTAATGCAGATAAACATCACAACCTGTTGATCTCTGATGCTAAATAATCTTTATTAATTCTAATACCTATTATACTTGCAGTGCCATGTCATCATTTTGTGAGAATGTGCGGGAATGGATGGCTGCTGACAAAAGGAATGTGATTGCTGTTCATTGTAAAGGGGGAAAAGGCAGAACAGGAACTATTATTTGCACCTGGCTCATAGACAGTGGTCTTTTCGACGAAGCAAAGGTAAAAAAATATATCTTTAATGCATTTAGTGTGTGTGTTTATACCATAAAACTTTTAAACTTCCAAATTAAATATGTATAAAAGAAATAGAGAAGAGAAAAAGATTAAAAATTATGGCTACTGGAAAGTTACCAACAAAAAGGACAAAGAATTCATTATATTTCTATACAAATAAAGTGGCATTGTTTAATTTTGGGATTTGAATTCTTCCTCATATGCAATAGCCTTGCTTTTTATTTTTCAGCTGTTTATGTTGCCATGCTAACTAATTCTTCTTCATGACATTTTTGAGCAATGGTTACTTGAAGGTGCCCATCTCCTCTCCAAATAATGTGAGAATTTCTACTGGGTTACATTGTACTGATAGGAAGGAACAATCCCTGACTTAGCTTACATGTTCTAGGTATGACACTAAACTACATCTGATTGTGAGGCACCAGTCTTAGATCTTTGGGAAGTGTGGAGTACCTGCTTCATTGCTATTACTCCAGGTTCATTCTAACTTGGAGTGGTAGTACCTATTACAGTCTTTTCTATGGGTCAAATAGAACTGTTTAACCATTTAACTTTATGCAAGCAAATAACTGATGTTAAATTGAATTGTTAGAGTTAGATAGGAATACTTGAAACCATTTAACTGTGTGCAAAGAAATGCCCTCTGGTTTGTTTAAAATATTACTTACAAACTATTTGTTTACAAAAGAAACCTCCATCTGCTTGCTGGAATTGTGGTGGCTGGCATTTTGCTCGGAAATGCCCCTTCAAAACTCACTGCTGCCACAAATGGAACCGGCAAGGTTACAAAAATAGATTCTGCACACCACCAGGGCACAAAACAGTCTGATAGCAACATTCCTTCCCAACTCAGTCGAACTGCAAATATGTGTCTTTGGAATTGAACAACCATCCTGTTTGGTTACAAACTGACACAGCATTGGACATAACCCTTATTTCTTAGAAACTGTGGAAAGTATAGGAAAACCTCAGCTTATATCTACAAAACATGTGGCATGGAGTGCTTCTGGGGATGGTGTCCATATTACAGGCGAATTGCCGGCAACAATCAGGATTGAAGAGAATATACATTTCAAATTCCCAGTACAACCTTTTGGGACTTGAATTTATTGAGCCACTGGGTCTTCTTGACATCTCACTCAATTTTGTTTGCAATGCAGTATCAAAATCACTTAACTACAATGCCATTAAGGACCTGACTGAAGATATACTCAAGTGGTTTTCTCCAGTTTTTATGAGCAACCTTGGATGCTGCAGTCAAGCTGAAGCCACACTGACATTTAAACCTTCCACTAAACCTGTGTTCCGGCCCAAACACCTGGTATCATATGCAGCACTACCACTGGTGGACAAGGAACTAAAACGCCTAGAAAAAAGGAAGGTCATAACACCAGTCACATACTGACAGTGGGCAGCACCCATTGTGGTAGTAAAGAAAGCTGATGGCTCAATTCGATTGTGTGCTGATTTCTCAACTGGCCTCAATGCAGCACTGGAAGATCAATATCCACTGCCAGTGCCAGAAGATATCTTCACCACACTCAATGGTTGCACCTGTTTTGCCAAACTAGACCTCACAGAGGCCTACTTACAAGTCAAGGTCTTTGCAACCTCCAGAGAACTACTGACGATAAACACCCATCATGGACTATCCCCCCACAAAAAAAGGAGGTGTTAGGACCACCATAAAAAAGTTATCTCCCCTTGAACAATCAAAGTACAGTTCACTCCCAGCTAATAGGTGCATGCTGGGATACAGAAAAGAGACTCCCTCCATGATGCCAGGCATGTGGCACAAAGGACTTTTCTAGGCTCTCAATGACTGTCTTTATTCAAATTTAACAACCATTGAAGCTTAGGGAACTGTTATGCTATGTGTCCTGCTGGACAGTTTAGAGTGAATTTTTGGGACTTATAAACTTAATGTTCTTACTTAACTGCTGCTGGACACATGGTGTAACGGTTATAGGCGTTGGTTCCCTAAGCTTCTAAGGAGACAATCCTCTGGAGGTTGCAGGTTCAATCCTCACCACAGGTGAGTAACAATACAGGAATACTTAACACTTGTACCCAGTTATGGCTAACAGAATCAGAACAGGCGACCCCCATGGTTTCAATAAAGGACGTAGTTCGAAGTTCCATGAAGGTTCCTGAGTTAGACAAACACCTGAAGAAGGCCGGAGGACATATCGGCTGAAACGTTGTGGAAATAACAATAAAGATGAAGACAATAGTCCGAAAACCCTTAATGATAAAAAAAAAAAAAAAATGTTTGATTTAAACACATAACTTAAAATATGTTTTTACATATTATTTGGTGTTGATAAAATTATTTATATTTTTTTATGTTAGAACTGAGGTGTTTGCAATAAATAAAAAATACTTTGTCATCAGAAATTATGGAGAATATTTTGCAATTGTATGAACTTAAATGATCATACACTTTCTGAAGATGAATATTTGAAAAGGGATGCCTTATTAAAAATATCTGGTTGCTCTATGAAGTATTAATTTCTTTTGTTCATTTCTTCTGTTACTTTCTGTTTGTACTTGGTATTTGTTGTGGCCCTGGAAAGGGTCACTAATGGAAACGCAGACACAGATATTATATAAACAGATTATATTGCACAAGAAAGATAGTTACATAGAAAAGGTAATAAGTCTTGTACTGTTTTGGATAACTCCGGTATTGTTTGGCTGGCAGCGAAATCTCTCAGTACTTATAAAGGTGAGAAGCGTCCATTATGGTGAGATGGGTAAGGCTCCCACAACACCCTTCCCCCAAGCCTTTTACTTCGTAAAAGTGCTGTTAGTATTTTTTTCTTTTTGGGTCGATCATCAACGGGTCAGGGAATTTCCTTTTTCTCCCTGATCGACGTTTTTCAGGTGTTGATTGGGGAGGATCTAAATATCACCAATTCTTTTTTTAATTATTCCACGTTCCCAACAGGACGTGTTATTTTGATATTTTTTAAAGTAAATTTTTTCTCCTGGGTTGAACTTTCTTTTAGACACTCACGTGGTCTTTTGCAGCTTATTTCGTTTCAGGAGTAGCCTATTGAAGACAGATCTTATCTTTCTGGCAAACATAGTCTCAGCTGGTGAGACTGCCAGTGGTGTATTGGGATTGGGTGTGATTCTGTATACCTGCAGAAATTGTTGTAGTGCCTTGTCCGTTGGAGTACCTGATGCTTTTTTGAGTGCTCACTTTAACGTATCAACAAAACATTCAGCCTGGCCGTTTGATTTTGGGTGATAGTGTGGTGTGGTGTGGTGATGTGCTTTATTTGGAAGATCTCGCAGAACTCCTTGAATTTGGCAGATATGAATTGCTTCTGTTATCACTGATCACACAGTCTACTACACCGAACCGTGCAAACAGTTCATGTAGGAACCCAATAGTTGTCCCCGTAGTAGGTCTTCTGCATCTGAGAACCTCAGGCCATTTAGAGTAACTATCCACTACAATTAGGTAATAGAAATCTTCCAGGGGGCCTGCAAAATCAACATGTATCCTCAACCAAGGTTGTTCTGTTTTTGGCCAAGGTTTGAAAGTAGTGGGGGTGCTTTTGCCACTCAGGCACAGCTTTTACATTTTTCGATCATGTCTGTAATGTCGTTATCCATCTTTGGCCAATATACATAGCTTCTCATGAGACTCTTCATGCTATTTATTCCCGGGTGGCCAGTGTGGAAATCTCTTAAAATTCTGTTTTGCAATTTCTTTAGTATTATAACCCTTTCACTATATAGGAGGACATTGTCACATGGTGAAAATACTTCTGGTACTTTTTGTTTTTTTGCTGCGATTTTCTGTTTAATAGTGGTAATAAAGTCATTCATTGATTCGATTTTTATCTTGAGTAGCATCACAGGCAGTTCTTTGATGGTGTTTGCTATCATGTTTTTAATTTCACAGTCTGTTCGTAAGGCTGCTATTCTTGTGTCCTCAAAGGGTTCACCAGACTTCGGTACCAACCTTGATAGATCACCTGCGTGGCTTATCTGTTTTGATGGGAGGTATTCAATTTTATAATTGTACGCCTTCAAATTTCATTTTGTCTCCTGTTACCATTCGCACCGTCTTGCTTGTCATCTTTATTATTGGCCTATTTAATTTTCTCCAAGTTTGTAAGTTTATGATTGATAGATCAGAGCCAGAGTCTAGCTGAAATCTCACCGACTTATTTAGTACTTTGACTTATGTATTTATGAACGACTTTGTCTGACTTGTCCTCACTTTTTGTATGTCTGACTTGTCCTCGCTTTTTGTATGTCTGACTCTGTTTTTAATTATTTTTCTGTTTCTACACTGTGAGCCCTTATGTCTAAATTTATCGCAGTTTTGACATTTTTTTGTATGAAAGGGACAGTCCTTGGCCCAATGTAATTTTCCACAGTGGTAGTAAGCGCTGGGTGGTTTTTTTTTGGTTGTCACTAGTCTGCCTGTATTGAAATTTTGGATGATCATATTTTTTTGAGTAATCGTGCTTTTTTCTCTCTTTTACCGGAGAGTATGATTGAGATCTATGTTTGACTTTCCTTATGTAAGCAACACCAGACTCCGAGATATTTTTTGAGTCTTTTCTGACACTCACTATCCTCTGACAGTCTTCAGCCAGTTTTTGAAATGTGAGATCGGGTTCGTTCTCTAATTTCAACAAAACTCTGCGTCTGATTTCCGCATTCTTTGCTGACCTTGTGCGAATATCAGCTATTTGAAGTCACCCACTGACAATTCGCCTAGTTTAAAATCATCGCAATTTTTATTGATGACCGAGGCAAATCCTAAATAATCATCTGTCTCTTTTTGTTAAGTTGAGACATTTCCATTTTTTGTGGAATAGACACGTTTTGGAGCTGAATAATTCTGACAGTAATTTAACTGTTTCTAAAAAGCGAAGTTCACAAGTTTTTTTTTTTTTTTTGTAAGATATAATCTACGAACTTGTTGTGTTCCACAGTTCCTAGCTTTCGTAGTAGTAGCCAAACTTTTTTAGCATCAGTCCAATCAGCACAGTCAGTCATATAGATATCTTCATATCTTCTGTAATATGCCTCAAAGGTCTTATCTTCATCTGGTACATAGATAAATGTTTCGACTGCATCCCACACAGCATTTTGAGTGAAAACTGCAGTACTATCTGTAGGCTGGTTATTACTTAGACTTTTAAAAAGTGCTTCTTGTTGTTTTTGTAATTCAAGGAAGAACCGTTGTTGTTTTTCCTCGTTTTTTTGTTCCTTTTCCTTATTTCCTTGTAACAACTGAAAAAGTCTTTCTTCGTCTTTTTGTTGAAGTTGAAGTTGTTTCTCTTCGTTTTCTTTCTGCAGTTGAAGGAGTTTTTCCTTATTTTTTTGTTGAGACTCCATTTAGAACCTCATCATTTGCACCAACATTTCTTTAAGGTCTTCCATTTTTTAGACTATTAAAAAAAAATCTTTTTTTTCTCTGGAGGGGGGTAGTTTTTTCCCTTCAGTAAATATCCCCAGAAATCAAGAATAATTACTGTGTGAGTGTGTGTTTTTTGTACAACACAATACTGTAAGCGCCGAATTAAATTTTTCTCTCTGAAGTGGGGGGGGGGGGAGAAAAATGTGAAAATCATTTTTTGATTACGTGACAATCTACTTAGATTTTTTTTTTTAAATATCCGTTATCCGACCCACTCCGTCGTTTGTACAATTTGATACCGCAGAGCTGTTTTTAAAAAATCTTGTTCGGTTCGTTGTATGCTGGAACTTTGTTGTAGATTCTTTAACAACTTTTAGTTGGGTATCTCTTTGTTTTTGGGATGTATCTTCACCAGTATGTTGTGCAATTAACCCCTTTTGCTTGTTGTAGAGTCCCTTTTTTCGTTTGAGTTCCTCATCGCCAGTATGTTGTGGCCCCGGAAAGGGTCACTAATGAAAATGCAGACACAGATATTATTTAAACAGATTATATTGCACAAGAAAGATAGAGTGACATAGAAAAGGTAATAAGTCTTGTACTGTTTCGGATAACTCCGGTATTGTTTGGCTGGCAGCGAAATCTCTCAGTACTAATAAAGGTAAGAAGAGTCCATTATGGTGAGATAGGTAAGGCTCCCACAACAGTATTTTATAAAACAAATTAGTTGAGTGTCTCTAAACTGCCTGACCATTTTGTTTTTGATGAATTGATATATTCTAAAAAATTAAGTTTTTGTTATTAGATGAGATTAGTTTAATCAATTTTATTAAAAAAACGATTGTGTTCTGGGTATGAGACTAAACAGCATCTGGTGGTGAGGCTTCAGTTCTGGAGAGTGTAGTTACTCCTTTATTGCCATGACTCTCAGATCCACTCTAACCCAGAGTGGTATTACATGTTAGAATCCTATCTATGGGTCAAATAGATTTGTTGGAGATAAGTTTAAAATGATTTTGGACTACATTAATTTATTGGCTCTTAAAACATTGCTATTACAACTAAGTATGATGTATTTACTTGTTTAAGATGATTGTGACAATATATTTTGTACCATATATAATTGTAGACCATAATTGTTAAACTGACTCTAGAGTAGACCTAAGAGTAATAGTGACGAATGAGTAACTCCACACTCTTCAGAACTGAACTCTCACAACTAAATGCTAATTTAGTGTCAAGACATTATACTTGTATACTTTATATCATATTCATCTCCATACTTGGGCTACAGTGATATGTTGAGTATACCAAATATAGAGATGAATACAATAAGGAAACCAATAATTAAAAAAAAAATGCAATATGAGCTAATGTAAAAAATCGTACATAATAGTCGTGAGTGGTATCTCATGGGTTGATGGTGATATTAGGTTTATTAATCCCCAAAATTCACTCTAAATTGGCCAGCAGGACATATGGCACAATGGATATAGGTGTTTAATTGAAAGGTGATTCTAAGTGAAATCATTTGGAAATTGCAGGTTCAATCCCAACTATTGGTAAATAACAAAGAATCCTTACTGTAGCTTAATACTTGTACCTGGTTATGGTTAACAGAATTAGAACAATCTATCCCTGTGAATTACATAAAGGGTTAGGTTTGAAGTTCTCTGTAGGGTCCTAAGTTTGACAGGAAATACCTGAGGAAGGACGCATCAGCCGAAACATTGTGAATATAACAATGAAGATGAGGAGAATAGTCTGAATACTCAAAGTGATAAAAAGGAAGATAAAATTTCTATATAAAATGGACCTTGAATTTAATTGATTATAAGTTATTCTTTTTTTATCAATATTTTATAAGACCTAAACCTGAATTTCCTTTTTATTCATTATATTGACTTGGGTAGCTAATATAGTATAATGATTAGGATGCTTGTTTTACAGATCAGTCTTCTAGTAGTGTGAGTTCAATCTTTTTTTATGCTCCTTCATTGTGTCCTTATGCCAGACTAAGCTATACCCTGTAAATAACCATAACTTTGCTTTGTCAATGGCATATCATGATAAATCCTGGGAAGAATGAGTGAGGATGATTTTTTTTGAGCGAGAATTTCATCATATGCTTCAATATCCAAAAGGAGGAAGCAACCCCTTTAAAAATAAGAGGCTGAAACTGTTGATTGATCAGAAAATAAAAGACAAAAATACTTTATTTTATTGATTATAGATGATAAAAGAGCTGCTTTTTTGTCTTTTTTTCTTAGTGTTGTTTATAATCATAGCTAGAAAAATAAAACAAAAATCACATTTGAAACATTTCTTTGAAATATGATATGAATTTGGTTGGTACATAGTTTGTTGGGAGATCTTTGAAGGTTTAGAAATTTAGTTAAATTTTTAAAAATCTATTTACATTTATTATGTTGAGACATTTGAATGATTTTTGATTTTTTAAAAAAATTCTAAAACTGTTTTTTATGAAAGGATGTACTCGACTATTTTGGTGACAGACGTACCGATCTCAGTGTTGGCAAAATGTTTCAGGGTGTCCAGACACCAAGTCAGGTGAGTAAAAGAACAACAAATCAGATAAACATTTATTGTTCATTCTCTCACAATTATTCATTATCATCAGATTTCATGCCATGAAATCATCTGAGCTTTTTAGTTGTATGATTGTTTAATATCTTAACTCCAGTTAAACTAGGAAAATGGTTGTAATTGATTTCTAGCTATTAATATTCTATATGAAACTAATTGAAAAGTTGACCAACAAATTTAGTTGCATATATACGCAGTAACTTCCAGTATTAGAGAATAAAAGTTTAAAAACAAGAAAACATTTCCATTTTCACTGATTCAATCATAATAAAAATTGCAGTAAATATTCTTAAAAACTTATTCTTCACTTTGGTAAATTTGCATAAAAAGAACAAAGTTATTGAACAAAAATTTTTTTATTACAAAAATTGTAGTGTCCATTTTTATAGCATATATAATGAGAGACCATAATTGTTAAACTGACTTTGGTATAAAATAACCCAACAAGGGTTGACATGTCATGAAACAAACCAACCAATAAGAATGTTATACATGAAAATAGAAAAACATTAATAAACTGTGTTAACTTCATTGTTTAATTGCAGTAACTATTACATCTTGCTGCTTCATGTTTTTTCTTTTTTCTTAAGAAAAATGATTATTTTGGAATAATTAATAAGAATTGTGTTTCTATCTTTTATTTTTAGAGTCGTTATGTAGGATATTACCAAAAAGTGAAAAAAGATTTTGGTGGTAACTTACCTCCCAAGGTTAAAGTTAGAATTGTTTCTATCAAAATAACAGCAATTAAAGGTGAGGCAAATCTTTTTTGTGCTTTTCTTATTTTTATTTTAAAAAGGTTCTGACCAAATATGTCTCTTTTTTAATCAGGGAATTATCTTTCATTCTGTTTTTTATATTGTTAACTGCTGGAAGAATTAACTTGAACCAATTCTATAAACAATAGAAATTGAAAAAGAAAATTATTTTTTGACCTAAGCTAAGTGTCTTATATAATGATAAAAAGCATTTGTTTTAACAAAAACATTATTGATTGTTGCCAATCCTTCTTGATTACAAAAGGAAATTCAGTGTAGTCTATATGACTCATATTGATGTTGATATGACAGAAATGTATGTAATGAAGGAAAAGTCTTAGTGAATCTGGTGTCATCATCTAAATAATTTTAGTGAATGGTTCATTATAGATTCTTAGCATGTGTGTGTGCGCTCACTAAATTGGCAAATATATACACAATTGAATCCAGTTATAAATATGAATAATATAAAAGAATTATTAATCTTCAACTTTAATAAAGTTTACTTGGGAGGTGTCAAAAATTTTTGTGACCTCTGGTTAAATAATCAGGAGTTCAGGATAACATTTTGGAAGTGAAACCAATGAGATAAATCAACAAACAAATTGTGATTATGTTGTTATTAATTCTTTAGATATAATTGTCCAAGAAGAAGAACGACTACCACCACAACTACTACTACTACTACTACTACTACAACATATTTATACAAACAATTGTCGCAATTTCTTTTTAGACTTGCTGCATGCTACATTAATATATTCACTTTATGATGTGATTTTGTTGATAAAATGCAAATTTTAGCTTGACATTAGGTAAATTTTCCATCCATTTTTAATGGATTTATTTATAACCTATCTATATAAAAGCCATTATCAATACATTTGTTTCTCTTTTCTTCTGAGAGTGTCATACTAATGCACACTTCAAGGAAGAGGATACCGAATGCATCTCTGCAGTGGGGAAAGACCCCTCCACCCTGGCTGCCAATGAGTGATATGACACTAAACAATCTGATAGTGAGGCTCTACTAAAGCTGGAGCTTTAGGAAATGCGAAGTACCCATCATTGCTGCTGCTGCCAGGTTCACTATGGCCTAGAGTGGGAGTACCTGATAGGGTCCTAACTATAGGTCAAATAAAACTGTTTGACATTTAAATTGAGTGTATACAAACGATTGATGTTTAATTACATAGTATATGATAGTTTGTATATATATATATATATATATATAAAATTATATATATATATATATATATATATATATATATATATATATATATATTATGTGGGTACAGAATTTTAATATACTCACAAATAGACCAATTTTAATCATTTTTAAAAAATAAAATAAAATAACCGGTTTTGGTCCTCTTTGATCACAGTTAAACCAAGGACAACGATTAAGAAGAAAAAGGGGTAGGGACTATGTACTGAAGTGGAGGAAAGGAAAAAAAAATTGACTAGAAAGGGAGGGGTAAATTAAATACTAATCAAATTCAGACCCAATAAACATTCCCTCTGTTTACAGAGGGACAGTTTATGAGTGAAAATATGAATGGTCTCAAGTACTTTCAGATGATAGTCCGAGTGGGACTTTCTCAAAATGGTGAACAAGTCCACACTGTTGGACGAGGCACAATTACAGTTATTTATGAGGTGTTCTGCAATGGAAGACCGGTATGTGTTATTTATTCGGTCTGCAAAGTAGTTCCCTTGCCGTATTTTTGTGGGTACATGTTTAATTCTTGAATCCAGACATTGATTGGTTCTCAGGATGTACTGCAATCTGCAAACATATGTAAAAGAATAAATCAAAGATCTACTATGTTGGGGGAAGAACGTCTTTTCGACCAGATGTGAAAACAGTCCGTGTGTGGAAGAAAAATAGCACTTAAGTACATAAGCAGAGATTTGGTTGGCAAATTTATCACTAATATCACCGAGCCAAGACAACCTGAGATATATGGGATACCTCTGGACAGAATTAGGTTTAATTTTACTGAAGTCAGAAATTTTATCTCTGATGACAGATTGAACAATGTCTTCAGGGAAGCCACTGTTACAAAGTGTCCCAGGGATAAATTCGACCTCATCGTCCAACTTAGATTCGGAGCATATTATTAATGTCCGGTGTGTTAGGGTCTTAATTAGATTTAACTTCTGCTTCTTTGAACAAAATGAATCCCAATGAATGTATAAGCCAGTAAAAGTAGGCTTATGATATACAATCGTTAGGAATGCAGAAGTCTCTTTACACACCAATACACCAGGAAAAGGCAGAGTGAAAATATTCTCCTTCTTAAGAGTAAATCTAAGTGCAGGGTGTATACTATTTAATCTATATATATATATATATATATTATTCAGTAAGGCAAAATGTAAACTACTACATAATGCCTTATAATTCCTGAGCTGATGTATGTTGGCTGAGGGGTATGATACTTAGTCTAACGTTAAGTTTCAATCCCAGCTTCAAGTGTTCTACATGTCTCAGCACACTGAAGAATTGTGATACAAAGAAACAGTTTGTTTGTGGATGAGAAAATAATAGTATATATGTGTGTGTGTGTGTGTTAAGCAAGGCAGCATCAAATACCATTTTATTGAGTCTTGGGTATGACTCAACCTGGGATTGAACCCCGATCTTCCAGATCATCGTTGAAGACTCTAAATATATAAAATATAATATATAATAATTATAATATAATTAAATATATAAAATCTAATATATATTTATTTATTATTATGATATATTATATATAATAGGTCAGAATTAAATACTGAATATATCATTAAATAACATGCACATTTAAAAAAAATAATAGAATAAAATAAAAAAAGAATAAATTTAAATTAAATTTATTCGTACAACTGAAGTCACATCTATTCCGTGTTTAAACACCCCATGTGGCATGATGGTTACAACACTCAGCATGGCGTTTTTACACCCCATGTGACACCATTTTTACAATGTTCAAAAAATTTGAACATCCAACATCGTGTTCAATTATTAAAAAAAGTCACTTACGATGAAGTTTTACTTTGAAATTAATTAGACTCAAATAATAATTATTATTTCGCATTGCAATATCCCTCTAAATTAATTCAATACTATAAAATAAAGTAAAATAATTTGTGCAATGCGTCAAGCAAATTACAAAATACTTATATATATAAATAAAATAAAAGAAATGCAGTAGTTCAAAATAAAAAGTAAAATCAATAATTTTTCTGAATAAAATTTATTGCCTCATTGTTATATGTCTATAAATATTGTTTGTTAATTTTGAAATTTCCGATGATAAACTCAATAATTGCAGTCACAAAGGTAAGATACAGCTATTAAACAAAGAGAACCATTAGCTTATCTTTGGGTTTGGTTGGGTTTTATGGCATATCAACCATTGTAGGTTATTTAATGCCAAATCCTGTTTATATATATATATATATATATATATAATTTGTAAAAATTTCATAGATAACATTCTTAAATAAGCCTAAGCTCTTTTTTACACACAGTTAAATGGTTTCAAGTATTATTATATAACATTGGTCTAGTTGTTAGTGTTCACCAATAGTCCGGGAGACCTGGGTTCAATCCCAGGTCACGTCATACCAAAGACTTTAAAAATGGTACTTAATACCTCCTTGCTTAACACTCAGCAATATAAGGTACATATCAAGGGTAAAGTGGAGCAATCCAGGGAAAGGAGCAGTGCCCTACCCTACACCTTGGTGTAGTAGCTATTGAAAAGGGAGCCTTCTGGTCGCCAACTTTACTTTTACTATATAACAGTCACAATTTAGCACCAGTCATTTGTTTCCACACAGTTTGTTCTATTTTACCCATAGATAGAACCCTATCAAGTGCTACCACAAGGGGTGCTCTAAAGTCCCTAAATCTCCAAGGCTGGAGCCTTGCCATTAGATGGTTTAATATCTTATTTAGGACACTTTAGGCATATCTTTGTGATTTATTAGTAATTCAAGGAATCCAAATTACAAAAATAATTCCAAGTCTTTGAATTTAGTATTTTCCTTTTCTTCAATGAGAGTACAAATATCAAATGCATGAAAAATTCAAACATTTTTGACATGTATCAAAATTTTAAAAATTCAAGCAGTTATGTATGTATATACATATTTTTGTATTTCAATATGATAAAATATATATAATTCTGTGTGTGTGTGTATTTACGCATCAAATTCATTTTTTAATCAAGTTCCAGTAAATATTGCAGATGAGAATTGTTTATTCAGATACAAATATATATCATAACTATAAAATGCATCTAACATATGAGCAGCAATCTACACCTTAGGTGAAGTTGCCATCATGTGATCCACAACAGTCAAATTTTAAAACATTAAACCTGGCATTATCAGCATGTGCTGAAAATGTTCCTTTAAAAATTCCCAACATTCCTTTATGACACCACAATTTTCTGGATTCAGACTGACCACTATGACAAGTTATGATCATAATAAAGACCAACAATGGTCAAAACTACTTGACCAACAACTAAAAAAAAACCCCAAAACCTTTGGTTAGTTTTTATATAACTTTGATTCACATTTGTGGTATCTTTCTTCTTAGCTGGAAAAAATTCTTGTCTGTCTTATTTACAAAAACATGTCTAAAGAAAATATATATGATGACTGCCACATCTTGACAAATGATATGTCTTTACCACTAAAATTACAACTCAATCATCCTGATTAGTTAATTCCATTCATAATGTTCTCAAGTGACTCTTAAGCCCAGCTACTGACTTACAAGACTTAATATGACAAAAGATGCTTGAATTTTGTACAAGATTAATAGGATCCACCCGTGGAATATCATTTTTATGAATCTTCAAATTTTTTTTATTCAGGACTTGATTTGCTCATTTTACCACAAACAACACATATTACCATGAAGATGAAGCGGCAACGAAAGTTTATAAGTTTCTTGATTTTTTAAAAAAGTTATATTTGTTTTTTCTTCTACACATAAGTTTTCTACATCACCAGAAAGAAGGATTCTTGGTATTATTTGAAATGAGCAAGTGTAGTGTTACCCTAACTTTTGTTTTAATAGCATATCAACCTTTATGGGTTATATAATGCCAATGCCATCCTTGTAGAAGAATGTTAATGGATACTTTTTAACCCACAGCTGGGGGAGATATGGAGGTTTATACCTTTCAAAAAGATATTATTCCGAAAGTAAACATAATACCATAATTGAAATTTAAACTTGCTTACTATGATGTTGCAGTTCAGCATGTTAGCCACTGTGCTATGGGGACTCCTCTGTTGTTGCCATAACAACAACAAAAAAGATAATTAAAGTACAGCTAATATATGTAAATATGTTATTTAGTTTCTTTTTAAAGATATAATCTCATAAAATTCAAAATCTTTCTAGCATAATAACTATGAGTTAATTAATTATTGTGTTTGTCAAATCTTTTTTTTTTTTTTATGATACTAATAAACCTGATTAAGTTAGTTGATCCTATCAACCATAAAATTGGGAAAAAACATGCGAATAGGAATTTTTCAATTTCTCTACTTTTTTTATTTTTTTATGAATTATTTAATTTTTCAGTAAGAATGAATTTGTGAAAATCTATTCCATTTCTGTTTGGAGATTTATCTTAAATGTTTCAGCACACATTGCACTTGTAGGTATGACTGAATGGTAGAGATAATAAAGCAAAAATTATAATTGTTGATACTTATCAATGCAAATTACTTTTGAGCGAAGATTTCTATCAAGCTGTCATCATTTCACTTTCATTGTCATTCTTGCAATATCAATAACTAAAGACACAAAAACTTGGTTTGAGTATTAAATAACCTCAATCAGATGATCTCTCAATGCATAGATAACACTGGCCTGCAATGTTTTGGGTTTAGGTTTCTTTGTTTAATGGCATATCAACTCTTTGTAGGTTATTTAGTGCCAAAGCCATTCTTCTAGAAGAACAGTAGTGGTACTATTTAACCCATAGTTGGGAGGATAAGGGGGTTTATACCTTTCCCAAGGGTATTTGCCCAAAAGTGAACGTAATAGCATGACTGGAGTACGAACTCGCGTACTACGATTCCGCAGTCCATCGCTTTAACCATTACACCACGAGGACACCCCCCTGCAATGTTTTCAAGGTCAAATATACAATAGCTGATTTTAAGGCAATTTTTTATGATGAATCCAAAAATCATACTCATTTTTTCTAATCAGATCAAATTTTTAAGATACAAGCTCTTGAAATGTATTGAACAGTATTAGAACTCTATTTTCCTGTTGAATTAAACAAATAATGCTAAATTTAGGGCTGATATATTTGCAGAAAGCTCATTGTGCCATACTAAACTGGAAAATATATAAAAGAAGCTATTTATGGATGAAAGGTCTTTTCAGGGACTTCCTTCTGTGCTTGGCAGCCACCGCATTCCATTTCAAGAACCAGCAGTATTCAGCGAGAAAATTTACATCCCACGGGCCTTGGTAGTGTTCTTCCATAATGTGAATGTCTTGGTGAAAGAACTCACTCTTCTCTTCACTCAAATCTCCACTTTTGGAAAATAGTTCAAGTGTAGCACTATATGGGTGGACCGAGCAGACGATTCCTTTGTCTGTTTCGGCGCGAAACCAGACAAAGGATTTTTGGACCTGAAATCTCGCCGTATCCGGAAGTGGTAAGGGGACACGAAAGAGAGTTGGCGTGGAACCACGGACAGGGGCAGTCAACACCAGACTCCGGAGACAGTAGGAGACAAGATAGGGTCCAGCAAAGAAGATTGAGTCAAAAGATGTCGGCATTCCAGTGCTTGTGGAATTTTCGCTCGTAACCTACACTAGCGTTAGTCCGCACATGCATGTAGTGTTGCATACTCCTCCTTCTGCTCTTGGTTAACCCCAAGCTTTGTTCGTGTTTGTTCGTCTGTTTTATTTTCTCCTATCCCCCCGATCGTATTCTTGTGGTGGCAAGAAATGTGCGTTACCCCCCTCGGACCACTAGTTGATCACTGGCTGGCCGAGAAGGAATGGTTAGAAGACTGATCTAATGTGGTGGGGGTGAGGGTTTAACGTTACACAAGTGTGACCACAGAAAGTGCAGTTTAACTGACATTCATGTCCTAATTTGGCAGAAACTCTTCAGTAACTCTTCAATTTCCTTCTCATATTCTGCACTTTGTGTGAAAGGGAGTTAGAGACCAAACAGAACTGCAACATATTGACCCCCACTCTATTGGCCATAACCGTGTTTCTTTCCCATTCTCCTGGGCTGCTCAACCGGGGGCCTGGGGTCCCAGCCTCCCTGGGACATGTTCTCATTCCAGCATCTTCTCTCCAACTCATCTGATCTCCGACTGCTGGGTGCTGTTTCCTCTACAGCATCATTTCTCCAACTCTGATTGAACTTCCTGTGCACTGAGTTATAAAATAGTTCGACGCCCACTCAATCTCTTCCTATAAATGGCCAACGGAATATGCAACTTCCGCCGTTTTTGGAATGGCATGTTTTGATCTTCATCGAGTGGAAATAACTGTCATGCAGTTCACAGGTCACCCTCTTCCGGTGCATCAGTTTGTGACTGTACCGTAGGATTTTAACCCTGTCCCATATTGTCAGCCAAGCTCGCCCACACCAATGGAATATGCAACTTCCGTCTTTGGAATGGCATGTTTGGCCGGGTCGGAGGTCAATATACAACACAATCCCAAGTCAAGTCATACCAAAGACTCAAAAAATGGTACTTGATGCCTCCTTGCTTAACAATCAGCATTATAAGGTATGGATCAAGGGTAAAGTGGAGCAATCTAGAGAAAGAAGTAGCACCCTCCCCTACACCTTGGTGTAGTAGCTATCAAAAAGGGAGCTTTTGCCAAACTATCCTTACTTATTTACCAACCCTTCCACTCAAGCAGGATGTGACACAAGGTCAATTTTTTAAGTGGAGTATAACAGGTTTGAATTCAGTTTTCCTTCTCCTTGACCAGTGGCCATGCTCAGTCTACTCTACTATTTACTCATAGCTGGAGGGAGAATTGTTGGATTCATACCTTTCTCAAGTGTATTATCACTATGTGAAATGCAAACAGCCTCATCCAGGTTTTGAACTCTGGTTGCCATGTTCATTTCCAATGACAATAACCATTACCCCACAATGTGCCTCGTTAACAAATATATGCAACTTTTATCAATAGTCTGAGTTTGACCTTCTGATATATTGAAATATCTATTTATTTTTCTTGTTTAGGTGTGGGGAATGGAGATGGTAGTGATTTGAGTATGGAAATCCGTGCTGAAGGTTTTCTCATTTATGAATGTCATTTAGGAGCAAGTATAAATTGCCAGGTAAGTCCAATCAGGCGTTTGGTGAATTTTGTACTTTGTGTGAATATCAAGGCATTTCCTTCTCATTAAAAAAAAGCATATTTTTTTATGAATTGTAAAAAAAGATTTTATTTTATTATTTTTATCCTTATTTTTTTTACCTTGTTGGTAGATAAAATTAAGTGGAATTTGCTAAAAATATTGCTTATTTTCTTCTCTAACCACTTTAGAATCAACAAATAAAGATATGCCAATTTTAATGAAATTATTTTTAAAAATGCATGCTGATATGACAGTTGTCTCAATGCAATTGAAAGTGATCTTTTTGAATGAATCTAGATAAAAACTAAATGATACCAATATCAACCGATGACAAAAGTGCCAGGCAATAAACCTAGCCCCTCTGGAGAGAGTTAGAGCCTGGGAAGATGGCCCCCTGAGGAGTGCTGATCTCAGCAAGCATGACATGGATGGTGACTTCACGTTACCCATGTCCAGTGACTTTGACTGGTGTGACGAGCCAAGCAACCAAGCTATACAAACCGATCCATTCACCAAGAAACACGGGCGCTGTGTGAATCGCGAGGCCTGCTTGGCTTTGTTTCCCAATCATGTATAGAACCAAATAGAAGTTTACAGCATGAACAGAAAGGCTGATTGCATATTGATATTTTGAAGTTTGATTTTAATAAATATTTACTTGGTATTATTGATTTCTAGTTGTTTAGTTTATTTTAGAAAAATCTTCTTGATAGATCTTAAAAGAAATTCATTAACAAAAGGAAATAACTGCAATTGTATTCTTTATTATCAAATTTAGATAAATAAAACTGGGAGTGATGGGAAGAGCTAGCATCCTAGCTGTTCTACTTTTTGTGTTTGTCTGTAACTTAAACTACATCACTACAAATGTTACAATTCCCTTAGTTATTTGTTACATTCTCAATGATTATTCAATTTTAATTAGCATCTTATTAATGATGTCTATTAAAGTCTAGCTGAGTTAGATTTACCTTAAACCAGCTTATGTTGTTAATGTTTAAATTCCTACAAAGTGTATTATATATCACTAAAAACTGAAATTTTACATTTTTACTTTAAATAAATGCCTTAATACATTTAGTGCCAGTGGGTGTCATCAGTGATATTTTGCTTGGTTCCTTGGAGAGTTTCGGATCTTCCAACATCATACTCCCTTCCTCCTGCAAACCCTATCAGAGATGATCAGTCTCTGATACACCCTACCATTCATGCAATATAGGAAAGAAAAAAAACGGAAATTGAATTGGCTTTTTATTTATTAGGACGAGTATTGACCGCTCATCCATAATTACATATTATATGGTATGGATAATTTGCATACTGGTTTTAGCAAAGCCGGGTTTGATAAATAATTACTTGGTGTTATTGAATTCTAATATTATTGTTTTATTCTCAAAAATATTAAAAGCAATCATTTGTATAATTTTATATAGAGATCAATTAAAATAAAATGAAAATAAGTGTAATCTTTTTGTATGCATTCATATTTAGTTTTGTTATTCTTTCTAATTCAGTATTTTATTTTATTACATTAAAATGTAATACTTACATCCAGAGGGTGCATATTTTTGTTAGTTCATATACAGATCAAATCTATAGTTGTGATGAACAAAGAACTCTTATTCTTTAACCATTGGTGTGTCTGAAGACTAATGAATAATTTCTTGTTTTCTTTTTACTTTCTCTTAGGTGATTAATTATACAGACAGTGACAGTATTGTTATCAATCTTCAGAACAGTCCTACTTTGGCTGGTGATGTTAAAATAAAGTTTAATTCTTCTAGTGTAAGTACTTAAAAAACATTTGCTAACTTTGTTTTTATCAAATTACCTGTGTGACATCTTTTTTTAAGCATAAAAAGAATATTGATAATTTGTTTGGTTAATAGTTAAATTTTGTGTTGTTATATCAATAGAGATGATTTCATTTGATTTCATTTTCACTAGTTCAGATTCATTCTCTTTGATATCTTTTGAGGGTGGAAATTGGTTGGGTGGGGGATACAGATTTTCTCCCTTTCACTGATGATAATAAATTTCTAAAATTTCAAGGAAAAAATGCATCTTTTCTATTTTGTTATCTGATGATGAGAATCCAGTTTTGGAGAGTATGAAGCACCCCTTCATTGTTATTATTCCCAGGTCCACTCTGACTCATAGTGTAAATACCGGTTAGGGTCCCATCCCTGGATCAAATAGATCTGTTTAAAAATTTTTAGCATTAGGAATATTTGATACCATATATAACTAAATTATTTGTGTTAAGATTAGTTACATGAAGCTATCGTTTTTTTTTATTAAGAATTATTATTAGTTACTTTGACCCATATAACTGTGTGCAAACAAATGATTATTATTTATTAGAAAAAATTACTTGAAACCATATAATTATTAGTATCAGGTAGGAATGTGTAAATATCAATTACTTAAAATTTTTCAGTTATTGGGTAAATATTACGGCTGACTGGGTTTCATTAGCCTTGGTTAGGCAACCATCTTAGAGAAGGAAAACTTTGAATTCAAAGCAGCAGTACTTTGCTTAAAAAATAACTGTGTGTCACCTTCTGCTTATGGCAAAAAGGTTGGGCTAATATGTACTTGAGGATTTTCCATATTGGATACTGAAAATCTATATAATTTAACATCTTTGCTTTGTATAGTTTTTATAGATGTATTAAAGGCAAGGAGCGGATAATATCCTGTAGAAACTATAACATATGTAGACTACACAGATGATGTAGTGCTTCTTGCAGTCCAAGCAAAATCCCTACTGCATAGCCTAGAGCAAGTAGTAGGAGGCTTTGGGTTCTAATGTGAACACAAATAAAACAAAGTATATGTGTTTTAGTATACCAGTTCACATATCTCAGCAACTGAAAGTAGATATCAACATATGTCTAGTGTAGATGTGGAATGTTATTGACAGATTATCAATTATATGGAAATCTGATCTATCCGGTAAAATAAAACAGTATTTCTTCCAGGTTGTACTGAGTCCATTCTATTATATGGATGCACCACATGGATGATAACAAAACACATAGAGAAAAAGCTAGATTGAAACTACACAAAAATGCAGTGTGCTGTCTTGAACAAATCCTGGAAGCAACACCCCACAAACCAGCAGCTGTACGGCCACCTACCTGCCGTCTCACAAAGTAAGATGAAGAAGACATGTGAAGCACTGCTGGAGAAGCAGACAAACTCATAAGCGATGTTTTATAATGGACTCCTACATATGGACCTGTCAGTGTTGGTCAACTAGCAAGGACTTAAATACATCAGCTCTGTGTAGACACTGGACGCAGCCAAGAAGACCTATCAGGAGCAATGGATGATAGGGACAGAGAGAGAGAGAGAGAGAGAGAGAGAGAGAGAGTCAGGGAATTTAGTGTTCTCAGCATAACTTAATGATGATGATTTATTGAGTAGTTAAAAATCATCTGAGTAAGACAGTGACAATAGTAAATATCAAAGGTCTTCATGTACATAAATAAATCAATAAATCCATAGCCTAATGAGGAAAAAAAAGAAAAAGCATCTATTTTACATAACAAATATTTATTTTTCCATCTAATCTTCCTTTGAGTATTCATTATATAAATTGAACAGTGAAAATGTCTGGTTACAATTGAGTTAATAATTTGTGTCAAGCTGGAGACTTAATGATTCATCTTTTTATATTGATCTAGTTTGATATTTTTATTTTGTCATTGTGATCTCTATACATCATCAACTCCTTCAATAATAACAGTGGCTAAATCAAATTAGTAATCTTTAAGAATTAAAAGAAGAAAATTAAATTTATAAATTTTTGGCTGTTGATAACTTATAAATTAAAAAACAAACGATGGATTAATTTTTCGTTTAATTTATTATATCATAGGAAAAAAAGCATCAGTTACATCAATTATGATATTATATAATCCATATTTATTGGTCTAAAAATTTTCTTTTCAGAAAAAACTTCCCAAAGGTTATGATCAGTGTCCATTTTATTTTTGGTTTCACACTTCATTTATTGAAAATAACAAGTGAGTAAAAGAAATGCTACCTTTAGCATGTTTTTGAACCTTTAGTTAGTTTATGGTTCAAAAATGGAACATGCATTTAAACCAGAGGTGGGCAAACTACAGCCCTTGTGCCACATGCAGAGTCTCTAAAAAAATAAACACTTACTCTTGAATCAAGACTAGAATCTTTTGATTTTAAAAGATGCAGCCCCTTGATAATTCATAACCCAGTGATGTGGCCCTCCCATCAAAAAGTTTGTCCACCCCTGATTTAAACAGATCAGATTCAAATCTGAATACTTAAAAGATGTAACTATAATAGTGAACTGACATTAGAATTATGGTATATTTTATGTTTTTTTAATCTTTTTATTCTTCACTCTGCATCATTTCTTATAATATAAGAGAGAAAAAAATACTGATCTGTCTTTTTGTAAGAAAGCAAGATATAGTGCTTATCATTTAAACATTTTTTTTTTCCGAAAAGTTATGGTTATCTATTATATAACATATGCACCCCACCAATCTTTTCTTGCTTTATTTGTATCTGCTATTTCAACTAAATGAATTTCTCATATATATTTTACAAAAACTCCAGTTTTATTATTTTTTCTTCTTTATTTTCCCTTTCTTTTTCTAATCTTTAAATTAAACATTTGAATCAAAAATGCAGAAAATTGTATGCTGATATTTTTTCTTATTTTGTTTCAGGCTATATCTTTCCAGAGTTGAGATAGACAATCCCCA
Source organism: Sepioteuthis lessoniana (assembly GCA_963585895.1). Taxonomy (NCBI): domain Eukaryota; kingdom Metazoa; phylum Mollusca; class Cephalopoda; order Myopsida; family Loliginidae; genus Sepioteuthis; species Sepioteuthis lessoniana. Next base: position 109,999 of record CAUZXS010002782.1, read on the forward strand.
CAGAGAAAAATACTGGAAATTTTACAGAGAAAATTTTTCCATTTGTGTTATGTTTGAAGATGTCATTGATTGAGGTTTGTTCTTGTCATTCAGCAATTATTTTTCATTTACATAGTACGAGATGAATTAATGTGTTACTTTTTTTTTTTATTATTGTACTGGCCATTGTTTGTCATTAGAAGGCATTTGATTTTAACATGATTCAGAAAGATTGCCTTTGCTTTTATATTTTTTAAATTTATTTTCAAATTGTTATGTTTTTGTTTATTAATTCTAATATTGAAGATGACAGAAAATAAACAACATTTTTGGCATATGTTTTTTTATTCTTAGAAAGGTAAAAATAATATTCAAACTACACTGATTATCTTTTTTATACTTAAGAAGTTACTTTAAATGATTGAGCATAACAGAAGTGGAGATTATGAGTTGAACAATGTTTCATGGTTGAGTTGATTAGTTGAGATTGATAGTAATCAAATCAACATATTATTGGAGATAAATCAATATTAGGATGCAGGAGTCATAATACCTGTTAGGGTCTTGTTTATGGGTCAAATAGATCTGTTGAAAAATTATTTCTATTAAGTAGGATTTCATAAAACCATATAACTATTTAAACAAATAATTATCATTATACTCCTTATGAGTTTTTCATGCTAGCTTTAACTGATGGTTTTTCACTGAGGTTTGAGTGTTATATACCCTACTGGTGAAGATTAATGGGTATGTCCCATTCTTCATAAATACATTGGACACTATTGTGAGGTTGGGTAATTTTGCTAAGTAGTCACCACTTACAGTGGGTACCTTCTTCACGCTGCTGGCGAGTATTGTATTTTGTTAATGTTATAAAAATTTCCATTTCATTTCCAACCTCTATTTTGATTATTCTCATTCAGTAACCTTTTGTTAGGTTACAACATTGACAACAAGTCTTCAGAACTCTTAAGTATCCTGGCTGATTTTAGTAGTGCTGTGGTCTGGATGGTTTTGATTCTTCTTCTAATCCCTAGTTTATCAAGTCTATTTTCGTGTTTTTTTTTATTATCCAAGGGTCCCAACTACAATTAGTATCACTGTCACCATCATATTCCACTGCTTTTTCAGATCTATGGCTAAGTCCAGGTTTTTGTCCATTTTTTTTTTGCTTTCTTTCACTCTGTAGTCTGCTGGTACAGCAAAATCTATTAAATGACAAGTTCTTTTCTTATTAATTAAAACTCAGTCTAATCTTCTACCCTAGATTGGGTGGTATTATTATTTACTCCTTGAGAGTTTTTCACATCAGTTTGAGTGACAGCAAGTCTCCAGGATTCTTCTCAGTATTCTGGCCGTTCTCAATAATATTGTTGTTTGGATGGTCTCCACTCGTCCTCTAACCTCCAAGTCCTCCATTCCCTTTAATAATCCTTTGGTTACTGTACCAAAAACGCCAATCACAATTGGTATAATTGTCACCTTCATGTTCCATATTTTTTTCAATTCCCTAGCACGGTTGAGGTTATTATCATTGTTATTATTAAATAGGAATAATTACTTGAAATTATATAATTGTTTACAAATGATGCAAATCATTAGTTGGGTAAAAAATAATATTGACTTTGGGATTAAATAACCCACAAGAGTTGACATGCACTAAAACCACTAGATTTCACAATTTTGGATGATCATTTATTTCAGTCTTACAGAAAATATCTCACCTTTTTTAGTCTTCTAAGAAATTATATTGAGCAGTTCTTTGTTGTGAATGTTAAGATAGAATTATAAAGTTGTCTGAAACTTGGCCGAAGATTGGAGAGCAAAACAGTAAACATGCAGTTGAATATTGAAAACAAATATTATTTTATTTTTACTCTATAAACTGAAAAATTTTCTTTTTGGTTATCTTATGTATAGACTTTTTTCTTTAAATGCTTGAATTGGTATCTGCATATTTCTTGTTGAATTTGTTAGACATTCAACCCCACAAATGTTGTTGAAAGAGATATTTATTCATTTCTAATTATCATCTACTCATCTTCATATTTGCTATTTTAGAGAATTTAAACTTTTACACCAGATGTTTGAACTGGTTTTATTTATTCTAATATTAATTATCTAATTGAAGTTGTGATGATTTTGTTTTTAATCATTATCTAACAAATTTCTGGTACTATAAACTATAATTTAATTGACTTCAATAATTTTTTTATTTGGCAGTTATAGAAAGAAATATAAGGCCTAATTTTTCCTAATTATGTTTATTGAATTAAATCTTTGTAAAATACATTTCAAATGAGTGAAATTAAAAAAAATATATATAAAGTGAACACAGAGACATTATTATCAAAAACTTATGTTATCTTGAAAATATTGAAAAATTAATCAATTTGAATGTCTGAGAGGGAAAAGCTCAAATTAATAAAAAAAATTTAATTGACTGAAATATTTTGTCTAATTCATTTCATTTTTACAGTTGGTTAACCACATAAATCAAATGTATTTCTTAATGGAAGGTAAGATTTCACCTTCTCTCTCATAAAATAGGCTTAAAATAATATTCAACCTGAAATATTGGTCATGTTATTAAAGTTCTTGTGTTAATGACACAAAACTACTAGCATAGTGATGCAGACAATTCTGATATACCAAAGAAGTTTTTAAATTTTTTAACATTGCTAGTTGTACATGAATAATAAAAACAAACAGACAGGCAACATATCTGCAAGAGTCCTGGAACTTATCTACCATCAATAATAAGGTTTTCCTGTATAACATTTAAATCATTTCTAGAAATTTTTTGAAAGTGTATAAAAAGCTGATTATCAAATAGAGTAGGTTGATCCCTGTGGTGTGATGGTTAAGGTGTAAGACTGCAGCCTCAAAGTAAGTAAGTTCAAACCCCAGTTGTGCTATTATATTTACTTTTAGTCTAATACTCTTGGGAAAGGTATGAACACCCTAATCTCCCCAGCTATGGGTTAAATAAGACCACTGCTGTTCTTCTATAAGGATGACTTTGGCATTAAATAACCCATGAAAATTGGCTTGGATTTTCAACAATGTTTTGAAAAATGGAAATAATAGATTTTTCTTTAATTAACTTTTAAACTAATACAGTAACTATGGCAAGTTGAGCTGATATACTAGCACACCATTCTGCCAAAAGTATTATGGCTCCTGCTATATGGGTATATATATATATATATATTAGTGTGTGTGTGTGTGTGTGTGTGTGTGTGTGTGTGTGTGTGTGTGTGTGTGTGTGAGAGAGAAATGTCAATAGTGGAGGCTCTATAGATCAGCAGTCATTTTCAAAGATGGCTTGGCCTGCCAAGGAGCTTTATTAGTGCTGTACTATATGGGATTACCTTACAGCTCCCCTTTAATAGCCTTGCAGAAAAATTTGTTGTAACAAGAACAAGAGATACAATGCAGTTTGTAGACTTTGTGGTCCCCAAAGTCATTGTGGCTGGTATGGATGTCTGTTCTGGCAGAAACTAGAGTATTGCAAGTGAGTTGCAGGTTGTTATCCTGGTTGAAACAAAGAACACTTATTGGAAAAGTGGCAATAAAATGATTAGGTCTGGGTTATTTTCCAAGCTTCCAGATTAGCAAAACTGAAGAGGGGGCATTCAGGCATTGAGAAGGTATGAGTCAGCAAAATGGTAAGACTAGGTCAACAGAAAGCTTGGACAAAGTGGGAAGATGCAATACAGTGGAACATCACTTGGTTGAATTTTTGATAGTTTTTTTTTCTGACTTTGACTGCATATGATTTTTGGTCCAAGCTATATATAACACCTTTTCAACCCAACAAACTTTCATAAATGGGGCAGGAGTGAAACACCTTCTTGCAATTCTTTCCCTGTACACTGAAGGCATCAACAGCTCAGTGCCTTGTCTCAAAGCACTGAGTGATGGGTGCTATTGTTGGCCCAAGTAGGTACTCAGGGCAGTATTTACTCCAGCCATATACTTACCACCCCAGAAAGAAAACTATTCATTTTGTCAAAACTTGAAGAGAATACTCATTTACTACTATAGACATGAGCATGCCTATGTTTCTCAGCCTCAGATTGACAATTGAGAGTGACTCTTAGGAGACAATTAAAATTCTCTGCTCACACTGTACAAACAACTCTTTGCCTAGACATAGTCAGCTTCTCAAATGTAACTAAACAGGTGATCATGTTGAACTAATAATGGGAACAGCATCAGGAAGAAGCTCACCAAATACCAAGAGCTAAGAGAACTTTGTAGGAGCCAGAGCTAGTTGGCTGTTGAGGGTCTGCAGGGTATTTACTCTGCTGGGTTTTGATGACTTGGCAAAGCAAAAACTGTTCAAAAGAGAGGCTACAATAAGCATCACATAGTTTGAGGAAAAAGCTACTAGATGGCTTTGGATTAAGAGTGTGCTCAAGGATTGTCAGTAACAAAAAGTAATCAACTTAAGTGAAAAAACACTTTGGTATTTATTTTAAACAAATCTCTCCATTTTTGGATGTGATTTTATGAAAAGACATTCTTTATCAAGTTGAATAAAATTTTTATCTTTCTCGTATTGTGTGCATATATACTAATCATATTTTGGTTGTTAGTTTTCATAAAAATTGTAATAGTAATTTTATAGTAGTTTTCTTACAAATGAGAGGATTGTGCAAATATAGGCATTAGCTTTTTGAAGAGGTAACACAATTTACTCAAAAAATATTTGAACAAAAATAATTGAATGTTTTCAATTTTATTTCTTTATCTTTTTATCAAGTGACTGTAATTTTTAAAGTTTTAATTACTAAGTATTTAATTGACTATTTTATTTTTCAGCACTCAACACATTCCAGAACAATATTTACAGCAAAATTGGTATTCAAATTTTCCCTTAAACAAAAACTGCTGATCAACTCAACCTCCTCCCTCAATGTTGGATTATTGCAGTTCTACAATTTTTCAATTTGAAGTTCTGTTTATTTCCATTTTCTTATCATATTGCTCATATACAATTTTAAAAACGTTTGGCAATGTTAAGTTATGGTGGCTCCAAAAAATATATAAATTTTCATAAGAGCTGATAAAATAATATATTTTCTTAGGAACTATTACGAGAAGAATCTTTTTACATTTTAAAGAATTTTCTGCTTATTAACATTTATCATTACAGTATTTTGATAGACTAATGTTGCTAATAGTTTTTAAGAAATGTATTTGTAGTTTATCATAATGCTTTTTTTTTTTTTTTTTTGATTATTTTGCTCCCTAATCTACAACAAGTGTTTTGTGAAATGAAAAAAAAAAATACTGACCTTTCTTTGTTTATTGTTTAGGACACAACCTGTTAGTCCTTACCTTATTCATTTGTCTACTTATAAATCAGCAATTAGAAAACAAAAACATCTTCAGATTATGTCTGGTTGCTGAAGTGCACAGATGCTATTGTATTAAAGCTATCACGGGTATTCTTATCCATTACATATATGTCTGTGTATGTGTGCTCGTTTTTTTTTTTTTTTGTTTGTATTGCTAATTTAACAAAAGAAATTTTCTCTTCAAATATTTCATGAAAAAGTATTATAATATTCATCATTATCTTTATTGTTAATAATCCTAGTAAGGGATTGCTAACACAGCAACTTGATATAAGCTCATTCAAGTATTCCATTTTTCTTAAAGGATTTACCAGATTTTTTATAAATTCAGTTCATTCCATTCAATTATGTTTTGGATGAAGATCATTTCATTCCCACCTCAAGTTAAAGTTGTCTGTGAAAGGCTTTTTACACTTTTCTACTTAAAAGACAACTAAAATAAAACCAAAAACATTATGAAATTTATTTTTTTAATTTGCTTTAAGAAAAAATATAAACATATATACACAAACTTTGTATAGAAATTGACGTTAATATTAGGTTGACTTTTTGTATTCAGTATTATTTTCGGGGGATTGTTTTTTTTATTGCCTCTTTATTATGCATTGAAATTTAAAATTCTGTAAAAAAAAACAAAAACAAACAAAAGTCAATATGAATCTAAATTATAGCTTCAAATTAAATGTTTTTGTAAGTTTTCCAAAAACAAATTCCATTGAAGATATGCAAATTATGAAAAGGATTTTAACATTATCAACTTGTCCACAGAAAAAAAAATGAGTATATGGGGGTTGGTTTACAAAATTTTAACAGTTGTCTTTCATTTGATTTGTAAAGCAGTAAGAATATCTGCCAATTATCTCCCTTACAATTGAATTAAAAGAAAATCAGTAATCACTTTTCAGTGAAAATTACATGATTTGTTTATAAAATTTAGATATAGATTCAGACTGTATTCCTTTTTTTTCCAGGAAAAACGAATTACTTTTGAAAATTTTTTTGTTGATTTATAGAACTTGAAAAAAATCTAGAATATTCCTTATTAATTTTTCTCGTCAAGTGAAAATTTACATTAATGCCATCATATTTTTATTCATTTAAATTTTCTGTCCCCACTTATTGTACTAATCAGAGCCAAGCTGGAGTCTAAAAGGATAATTATTTTATTTAGAATGAATATTTTTATATTTCTGTTAATGCCAAAATAATTGCTTCTTTATTACATTCTTGGTGCCATCTACAACATAAGGTGATTACTTTTGAAGAAAGGTCAAGTATATTGTGAATGAAGAAAAACTATTTCAAAGCTTATTTTCACATCAAATGTTGTTGATATTAGAGGAAGTAATGTAAAATATTTTTGAAAGATCCTTTTATTTGGTGCTTCAGTTTATATACTCATATATAAGACATAATTTAAATTTCCCTCACCTTATCAAAAGATGCTTATTTTTACCAGTATTCTCAAGGTTTCTATTGTTTTTGTATAAATACTAGACATGCAGTATTCTCTTCTACTCCTTGTAAATAGTTAGATTTTTTAAAATAAAAAGTCATAGGAGCTATATACTCTTTCTTTCTTTTTTTAAATCCATTTCAGATGCATTCTTGTTCAGACTTGTTGTACATTGTATTTGAGTTAAATGTCTGAACAATTTTGAAGAAAGAAATACTTTAAAAGTTTAAATCTATTTCATTTATTTAGACCCAAAACCCTGCATTCGAAATGTTTCCTATAGTAATCTTCAAATGTGTATATTTATTCTGAAAAACAAAACCAACAAACAATATTTTACAATGCTGAATGATTGCTTCTCTTTTAAGAATGACATATTGTTACTTACGAATTAAATTGTTTAACTCTTACAAAACTAATCTTTCATTGTTTTTGCTTTGAAAGTAATGAAATAATTTCATTAAAAAATAATTTAGAAGTTTATATTTTGCTTGTCTTTGTATTATTTTTTTTAATTGTTGCTGGACTGGAAAGAAATGTATAACATGTATGATTTGAGAAACTTAAGTTGATTTAAAAAATTTAATTTGGAACCCCCCCCCCAACTTTTTAGATAACTTTAAATTCATGAGTGGCATTTGTTTCATTTTCTGTTTGTTTTACAAATGTGGTAGCAACAATGACTTTTCAGAGAAGTGATATTTCTGAAAATCCACATATGTAGGAAAGTTAAGCAATGTATGGTAGTTACTATGAATGATTTCAATTACAGTTCTCAGATAGTCATCTCATGACTGATAGTAAACAGAATGGAAATAAATCTTGCAATCTATCTTAATGCAATAATAGCCTTACCAGTTATTTATATGGCAAGGTATTGGGAGAAAATAAAGAATAACTATATGGTTAGATCAGAATGACTTCAGCAATGCTAAAGATACAAATTGTCTTGCTAGCAGCTTATTTCCACTCCACAGGTTTTATAAAAATTGGCTAACTATTTATACTGGCTAGAATTTTTCTTCTATGAAATTAAGCTTTCCTGTTATGTTAAAAAGAAAATATATGAAAAAATACAAGGACTTAACTTTTTCTTTGAAAGTTTGGAAAAAATATCACAAAGCAGATGATTGTAGAAAGAAAGGCTATATTTTAGAGTAGCCAATATAATACATGGCAAGTTTACATAAAAAGAATAATGGTTAAAAAACTTTTACAATGTTTCTGAGGTTATATTCATTTCATGGTTGAGTTATTAAAAGATTTGAAATATAGATGATACATTAATATCTGATTTTTCTTTGATTTCTACAATAAAACTAAAATAATCTTATCAGATGACAGATATGAGGAAAAGGCACTCTCTGAGAGTAGCAATTAATTGTGTTTAAAATTCTATCAATTGTAGTGCTTTGTATGTTTTTTTTTCTCATGTTCTCTATAAAAGTGCATTATACAAAATAATGTTAGTAATATTAAGACTTATTTCTAATAGTTAAAAACTTTGTTGCTTTTAACTAAGATCCATTAGTTTTTGAGATCTGAAAAAAAAGATGTGATGTGTTATGAAGAAAATATATTGGGTTGCCTAAAAAGTTTGTTTTTAGATTGCATTGTGACTGCTGTCATATCAATTATAAACATTAAAGATGAGAGAAAATAAGCAACATTTTCATCATTTCATCATACACTCTTTATTTTAAGAAAGATAAAATAAATTACAACTCCAATACACACACAAAATGCTTTTTTTATGGAGAAGGTACTGTGACAGATGAAATGAATCAAAAGGGGTTTGTGACAGATAATTCTCACTGAATGATACCCTAGAGTCAACTAAACCTGTTTAGGTTGATCTAAGTGATTCAAGGAAGTTATTTTGAAAGATCCTTTTATTTGGTGCTTCAGTTTATATACTCTCTCTCTCTCTCTCTATATATATATATATATATATATATATATATATATCTCAGATATAATTTAAATTTCTCCAAACTTATTGAAAGATGCTTATTTTTACCAGTATTCTCAAGGTTTCTATTGTTTTTGTATAAATACTAGATTTCACTATGCAGTATTCTCTTCTACTTCTTGTAAATAGTTAGATTTTTTAAAATAAAGTCAGAGGAGCTATATACTCTTTCTCTCTGATGCATTCTTGTTCAGACTTGGTTGTACATTATATTTGAGCTAAATGTCTGAACAGTTTTGAAGAAAAAAATACTTGGAAAGTTTAAATTTGTTATTTCATTTATTTAGACCCAAAAACACTGCATTCAAAATAATTTGTTTTTTATTCAAGAATAATCAATATTATATTATATCGAGATAGCCAACACATTCCAAATATCTAAAATGTTGAAAATAATTTGCACTGGCTTGGTTATATTAGTCACTTTGTACTTGTAGAAGTTACCCATCAATGTGGAATGTAAGAGATTGTAGAGTAAGAAAATGAACCACTAATCACATCAAAAGCAGGTTTTTATTCAATGGTAGAATTGGAAAGGAGTTATCTACTATAAGCTCCTGGAGAGCCAAATGATTAGTTCAAACAAGTATTGCACCTAATCAATTGAAGGTAGAAATTAATGAAAAGTATTGGTCCAGAATTAGCTGATAATGGTTATATTTTATTAAGACAATGCTAGATGGCATATTTTTATTTTGGTGACCAGGCAAATATGATTACAGCTTAGCTGGGTAGTTTTTCACTCTCTGCTGTATTTGCTTGGTACTGAACTATTTATTCAGGTCTTGAAAAAATTGTTTTCATAAAAAGATATATTTCAATTTCCCAAAAAACTGCAAAAAGTATTTAGAGCTGTTGTTTGTCCAAAAAGATGAAAAGTTCTTAAAGGATAGAATTATCATGTTGCATGAAAGATGGCAAAAGATAGTGGAACAAAATGGTAAATATGTTGTTAATGTCTAAAAAAAATTGTTTTTTCTTTATAAATCAGATAAACCTTTTGGTCAACCCAATACAAGATCTGAAAATGTGCCCAAGAGTCCTAACAGTTATATTATCTGGAAAATTTTAAAAATCTTTTTTCTGTTAATATGTAATTGTTGGGAATGAAAACAAACAAAAAACTGAAGTACAGACTGTTAGGAATTTATTCAGAAAAATATCACTAAAAGAAATGAACGTCAAAAATATATTCACAAAAATTCAAGCTGCTGCATGAGGCTGGGGCCAAGTGAGTCAAGGTAAACAAACAATTGTCTAGAGAGAAAGAGAGATGAAGGAGGGGACATGGCATATACAACACAGCGGAGGGAGCATGCACCCCTCCAGCCAGTCTGGAGTTCACCTGTAATGTATAACCATGTGAAATTATTTCTTGTAAACACATTAACACTGGCTGCGTAAGACCATCAGAGAGAAAAATAAGTTTTTTCCAAAAGAAAAAAGGCTTTAAAAATAAAAATATTATGACTAAGAGAAAATAATATAGACAAATGCCTAGTAGGGATTTTGAAATATCAAATTTCTTTAAAAATGAGCAAATTTAATGCATAACTTAAAAAAAAAATCTTCTAGTTATTTTGTTATCTTCTGACATATTGTTATATTTGAACAGAGAAAAGGAGAGAAAGAAACAGACTCCAGCCAGATTCATTAAAAGAAGTGAAATCATGCAACTGAATTCTTAATTTTCTGGGATAAATAGCATAGGAATGTAAGATAGTTTGGTAAGAAATTTTTGTTCTTATAAGTAAAGAAAGAAGAAAAAAAGCTTTTTATCTGTATATTTCTAACACAGAGATAAAAGCAGCTTCCTTTTGCATTATCAAAGCAATTTTACTGAACAAGTTAATTTGGCTTGAAATAATAGCACAAATCATTTTTTCACAAAATAATAGGTTTGTTTAAATAGGAAAAGAAATTAGTTTCCCAAACATTCAATACATGACAATAATTGAAGGCTTTTGTTACCACCCAAGGGAAAATGAACTCCAAGGCAGTTAAGGCAGATGGGTACAATAATGGAAGCTACTCCTTATTAGGCAACTGAATAGAATCAATTCTTGAGATATATTTGCCTTCATTTCAAGCAATGTTGATTAGTTTAAGTGATCTTATTTAGTCAAAACAAGATCAGTCTAATTTTATAAATTAAAAAAATAGAGTAAGAAATTCAAGTTTATATAAATGGGCCAAATAACTGGCTGAGGTCTTTTAAGTTCTTATCTATTAAAAATGTATGAGATGTATTTATAAGATTTATTTTTACCTTTATAAATTTATTAATACTTAAGTAAATTATCAGAAATTATGCATTTGAATAAATTCTGAAGAGCTTTACAATAGTGTGTATATGTCTGTGCTCATGTATCTTGTAGAAATTGGATTGTTATACAAAAGGAAAAATAAGGCAGGTTAAGAAGTGAGGATCAGACGCAGCCTGTGTGAAAATTGGTTCAAAACTGTAAGTCAACACCAAAAAGCGAAACTCATATTTCACAAGCTGCAAGTTCACATTAACAATGAATAAATGGTGGATGGTTTCCAATTCTAGTAACACCTTGTGGAGAGGTTGTCAATTATGGCCAGGCAAATATTCAAGTGTTAAAGTGGTACAATTCTGCAGGAGCCATTTCTGGGAAAAGGGTAGGGAATAGAGAGAGAGAGAGAGAGAGAGAGAGAGATTTAAATAAAATGCTAGGCTGTAGAATGAAAAAAAAAGGAAAAAATTCTATATAGTAGCAACAAGTAGACAAAATAAGCTGCCAGATACAGGATAAATAGACCAAGGAAGCCAAACAAAACAAGAAAATCCATTGAAACTCATTAATATTTCCTTGAAGGATAACAAAACAAAACAAAACAAAAAGTTATCCATTGATTGTGGAGAGATGAAGTTGGTCACTCACAATTTCTGGCCCAAGGAGCAAAGAATAGTGCAAAATTACATTGTAGGCTGCATTCAGCATTAAGTGTCAATCATAGATAAGACTGTATTTAACATATTTCTTTGCTTTTTTTTTTCAACTAAAAAGATATTTGGAAAAGTCAACAGAACCCAACATTCAGTATAGATTTTGTGTTTTAATTTTTGATAGGGACTTACCAACACATTTAAAATATAGTTGAGTAATATTCCTTGTAGTAATAAATTACGACAAGAAATATATTGTTAAAGATCTTAATGAATTATACAGTTGAACTAACTGAAATTGGTAAAATATATATATATATATGTGTGTGTGTGTACAGTTAAATTATCACTAAAAGTCAGAGTAATTGTATCTTATATAAACAAATTTAGATTTTCTAATAAAAAGGAACATTATTTCCATAAAGATATTTTGCAGCCTATTATAGAACTGATAGATATAAAGCTTCAGCAGATGTTTACAGTATAAATGCATACATGGAAATCCCTTTCTCAACTACTAATTGTTCCTTATTCAATAGTAACCATTAACATGGGCATCTGATAACAATAACAATAATTATAATAAAGTGGATACAAGAATAGAATCAAATGTTGGTATAAGAAACCCATGAGAGAACAGAAGAATCAGACTGCTTAACAAAATAAAGTATGCCTACAGCAATAGCAATGTGAAAGAGAGAAGACATTGTTTCAGATGAAGGATAAATTGATAAAATTTTCCAGTATTTGAAATTTTAGTGCAACACTTAATGGCAGTGTTCTTGTAGTTCATTGTATTACTGAACATCAGAGACACACAAAGAATGGAGGAGGAGGAGGAAAGAAATGGGTCTACAAGCAGAATGAAGTTCTGACCTGATCATATGAAGGGAAGCTTTTGGAGGCTTTAAAGTCAGCTCAGAACCACTTTTCCAATTTGTCTCTCCAGAGAGAGAGAGAAAAAAAGGGGTGAAAACAAAAGCTCACTGCAACAAACAGAAGTAATCAGCTGCAATTTCCTTTTTTTTTTTCTTTTCCAAAAGAGCGTGGAGTGAAAGTGAAGAATTAAAGTGTTTTATTTTGATTGCTAAATGAACAACAGATGTGCTCAGTACCTGTCCACAAGTGATACACCTGTGCACACACGAGCAAAAGGCGGTACATGCTGCTCAAAGTGAGGTTGAAAAACTTAAGTTTCACTTCATAGGTAATGGATCCTTAGCAACTCAGTTCATTTTTTTAAACTCAAAATCCCAACTAAAATTAAATACAAAAGGTTGATTATTAATTACATTTTAAAATATTAATATAAAACACTCTCAACTCTTTCATTAGTGTTTTTAATGTCTGCATAAGGCATGCTAACTTGCAAGACCCCAATTTTTTAAAACTGCAATGTTGCAAGCATCTATTTATTATGGAGCAGCATGAAAAAATAGCTTTTCAGTGTGACCACCTGAATTTGAGTTTGTATTTATTATTATTATTATCATTATTATAATGACAAACAACAGACAAGTTCAAAGAGAAGGTTTATGGATTGAAATAGTGACTACTGCTGGAAAAGAAAAATACTTTCCTTATGTTGCATTAGATACAAGATCATTTTAAATTTCTCTTATCTTCTTCAAGAATTTTTCAAAAAGATCCCGTCAAACACAGAATGAATAGAGCAATTTTTGTTACCTCATCAGATTATACAAACTGATGAATTAGCAATGAAAAAAAATGGAGGAATAATAATAATAATAAAGTACTCAACAGCATTGCATTGAGTGATCTTTCTGATTGTTTAAAAGATCTGAATTTAGGGAATATGCCAGATGGGTGGCAAGCCAAACAAGTAGAGATTGAGATGGCAGAAGATTACAACTGATTTAGTAGAAGAACACAAGAGATGGAAGAGTAAGTAAATTTTATTAATAGAGATCAGAATGTAAAAGCAGGAAGACACCACCATTGTAGAATAAACACAAGAAAATCTACAAAACATAGGACGAATCAAATGAATTAAATTATAGAAGTAGAAATATATTTTTTCTTCAATGGAGAAAGTTTGAAAAAAAATCTTATATAATAATTATTGCAACTCATGTTTTCAAAACTGAATCTGGAAAAAGCAAAGTGCAAAAACTAAGCGTGAATTTATGAAGCAAAGAACTAAAATTAAGACAAAATTCTAAAATTAGTGAAGAATTCATAAATTCTCAATGGATAAAATAAACTGTTAGATTATATTTAAATTCTACAAAAAAGTAAAATTTATCTAAATAGCATCAAGGTTGAATTGTGCAAGACAGAGTTGGTTGAGATTTGTAAGCTGTTAAATTTCAGCCAGTCTCTTTTATTTATCAATTACTTTAAATGACCAAAAGTAGAAGCTCAGTTAAGCCAAGATGACATTGATCAGAGTTCATTAAAACTGAGAGAGAGAGAGAGAGAGAAAAAGAAAAGATAGAGAGCAAGCTTCACTAGAAAAAGTAACAAATGGGTATAGTAGTGGGTCATCTCCAGGCCACTTGTCTGTCCTCGTGACAAGTGTCTAGTAGTTCGTGTGTGTTCATTTGAATATTTCACTGTCAGGTGAAATTGTGAGTCATTGTTTATGGACACAGGTTGGTTGTTGGTTTGTAGCTTCAAGATTCATGAAAGAGATTTTAACAAAAAAACACTGCCAAAAACAAAAAAAGACAAAGTTCACACATTTTAATTAATTCCTTAATCCAAGCAGCCTCTTTTACTTGGAGAAGAAAGAAATAGAATCTGGAGAAGTATAATGTAACAACAATTTTCTTTTTGTTTTCAAATAAAAATCCAAGAAACAATATTAACTTTGGAAAGGTTTACAAGATAATAAAATCAACAATTTTCAAACTTGTAGTTGTTCAAATGAAAACAAGAGACAAAAAGAAGAGTAAGATAAACAAAAACAAAAATCAACCAGTCTTTAACATTTGGTTTTTATAGAACCAAGCCCAACAATATGGAAAGTTTCAGAAAGATTCATTGTTTTCTTCTTTTTCTGTGGTGGGTTTCTTTTGGTTTTAATTTGTAAGTTTTTTCTTACAGTGTACATTTGAATTTTTTTTCATCACAAGATGAATAAGTTAGGGTAAGGGCGAGAGAGAAATTGAAAATTTCATAAAATATATATAATATATATATATGTATGTATGTATGTATATATATTTAGATTATTAATATGAATTCATCATTGGACTCACTGGTAAATTAGACATCTGAAACCAAAACATTTTGAAACAATAATTGCTTGGAAGTTTGTCTGATGATTCCAGCCTTAATTTTTTTCTTTTTTGTTCATTTTAATGATATTTTCATTATCGTGTGTGTGTGGGTGTGTGCACGCATGTGCGTGCGCATGTGTGAGCGTGTGTGTGCTGGCACACACAACCTTTTTTCCCTGTCTGCAGGCTGCAGTAGTGTGGCTCCACTTGCAAGAAGAGAATGATTACTTGATATCAAGGGCAACCAGCAGAGGTTGGTTAGGAGACAGCCAGTTCCCTGATCAGATCAGATCTACACCATCATCACTTGAATGCAACAGATGCTAATCATGACAACAGGGCAGGCTCAGCACCAAGGAGCAGGGAAGCTCAGAGGCCTTCAGGTTTGGATTTTGTAGTATCATAAACACGGATCAACTCCGCCTGAAAGGAGTAAAAAAAAACTTATTAGAATAAATTCAGTGATAAAATAAATGTATGATTTTAAATAATTTCTAAAACTAAGTAAACCTGAAAAAGAGTAGCAAAGTGTATTTAATGTGTTACTTTTCTTTCTAATAATAACATGTAAACAATTTAATATATGTTGAAAACAACCTTTTTGATGACATGTAAGACCCTTTCTTGCACCCACCCAAAAATGACTAAAAATATCTTGTAGGATTTACATGCAAAGTTAAGGTATCTATAGTAGGATTTTCACCCAGATAAAGTCGATTACCAATACATGTACCAAGTCAAACTGTATAATACTGTAATATTAAATGTAAATGAGGTGTGAGGGTGTTCTAATAAACTCTCGAGGGTTATTAACACATCTTGGGCCATTGTCTTCAAGTTGATTGTTATATTCACAACATCTTGGTTGCTGTAACCTTTGGTCTTGTTCAGGTGTTTTGTGCTGCAGTCCTTCCCTTCAAGGAATTTCAAACCAAACCCTTTATTCAAGGTAAACTCTTCTTCTACTGTCTATGCCTTGGGATATCTTGATTCAGTTAATGAACCCTCTTAATTATTTCACTCTTGTAATTTTACTTTTCTTTCCACAGAACTTGGGCATAGAGTGACAGTAGTCAAAAAATTGTGAAGAAAACAAAAAGAAAACAGTCCAAGATATGTAAATGATAACATCTCAGAAATTCAGACAGATACTTGAGGGTTAATACTAAGAAAAAGTCACTGACTTCATTAGCTGAATAAAAATAAGGTAAAAATGTGCTGCCAAATTGTGACTGAGGTAGTAGAAAGCATTATTTCATTATGAGACAGATTAATTTAGCAATAGTGTTGAGTTATTCCTGCTGATCTATTTACATACCCTTTTGAACACATGTACATACAAATTGGAACAAAATTATTCAATCATAAAATCAACAGCTTATAATTCACAATAAAATAAATTTCATTTGAATAAAAAAATCTTTCATGTTTCAATTAAATATTTTTAGTTAATATTAAGTAACAAGAATTAAAAATAAAATTTTGGCATTTTCATAAACAAATAAGAGAAAATATTACCTGTGCGATCACACCGTGTTCTTCTTGAGAAAAGGCATACCCATCTGAGAAGAAAAAGTAAAAAGACTTATACAGGTAACAAAAAAATTTTCTAAGAAAAAAAAAAGAATCAATAATTTAGCTGTGAAGATAAGCATTTTATTTATCAGTCATAAAAGAAAAGACATTTTTAATTATGATTTTTCTGTTCAAATACTGTGCCTTGTGATTTTAATGTTAACATAAATCCTTTTTGGCCGACAAAAATGAATATCAAGCTTACCTGAACTGATGCTGGAAATATTCAGAGAGAAAGATGTTGGATAATGTAGGAATATTTGATAGAGAAAAAGAGAACATTATAGATAAAGATAACAGTAGACTGTATCTGTAGTTCTTAAAGTCAATCTAATTTCACATACAGTTTCCATCTTTAAAAAATCGCAAAAGACATTAGTTTCTCAATAAGATATTCTAAATTAAGATATCATTTGAATATTTATTTCATAATTCATCAATATACTAAAATTATACAATATTTGCAAATGAGCAATAAAATTAATTTTACTAACTTGCTAAACTAAATCAATCAAAATATCATTTTATATAAGCAGGGAAACAAATGGAAGAATGTATAATTATCAAAAATCCACAAACTATTGGCCTTTCATTAATTAAATATTGGTTGATTTAAGTATCTAATATCAAAATTTACCAAAGTAATTATGAAAATAACTTTTTTACCGAATAATAATTTGAAAGGATGAAAATAAAATCCTAAATAGAACAATAAAAGCACAAGATTCTGATATATGAATTTTAAATAAGTGTCAAATCTATTTTATTCTGATTTTCATTGATAACTGCAGAGAAAAAAAGCAAAATTTGAGAAATTTATTTAATTAGGTAATCAAACTATTCAAATATATGAAATAATTTAACTTATTAAACTGTACCACAAAAACACATATAATGAAAATATTTTGTTTATTGACTAACAATGGTAAGCATAAAAATTTAAAAAAATTAATAATTAAGGTAAAACTGAATTTTTAAAATAATGGTATATAAAAAAAAGTTAAATCTATCAGTTTCACGGTTGAGCAAATATGTAGTTTAGAAGAACAAAATACCTTTAATTGCAAATGGTTTGTTTTAATCAACTTAATTATAGCAATCATAGCATTTACTGATACAAGTACTAGGTTTATGGCAATATGGTGAAAAGTCAAAAGCATGCAAAAGAGCCTGAAAGATGCTGCTAGTATGTGGTAAAGACCACATTTAATCCAGAGAAATCAAGTAAGTTTGTACATATTCATGTTAGCAAATGTACAGAGAGCAATTTGAAACCTTGAACTAAGTAAGGTTAGATAGCAACTATTTAGTAAACTTCAAAAGCTGATTGTATTTCATAATTGCAATCATGCATAATGTTGTTGTAGTAGTAAAGATGCTCATCAAGATATAGCCATTGCCCCTGCCAGAAGAAGTACAAGTATGTTCTGATAAAAAGTCATTATGCTTGGCAGAAGCTAAGAAGTAAATCTGAGCAGAAAAAGCTGCTTTGGGTTAAATAATAAATTTTTGGAAAGTTGTGTAAATTCACAAACACATCAAGTTTCAAAAGCATTCAAGTATGACTTAAAGGATTTGAGTGAATTGGTTGCTCTGCTAACAGAATCAGGTTAAGATTAGTAAGAAAATATTCAGAGTTAGTAGACTGAAGCACTGCCATCACCAAAGGGAAACATATGCATATATTATTTTTTTCTTGCTTTTTTTTTTTTTTTGCAAAAGCATTTTTGATTTTAGTAAAGATATTAGAAAGGTGTTTTTCCTCCAAATAACCTGGAATTTCATTGAAATCTGGAGTGGATATTGGACAAAGGAAACTATTTTTGAAACAGGAAGGGAGAAAAAAATAAATAAAAAGGTAACATAGTCCATTTAGCCTCACCTTTAGGATAGTATCTCATGGTGATACCTAAATTCAAAATAGTTTTTTTGTGGGGTAAGATATGATATAATAATATAAATAAAAACGAAGTATTTCATGCATATAACATTGTAAAATATTTACTCTAGAATAATAAGAAATATAAAACACATACAATGTCAAGTTTCTCTAGGCAGATACACAAATTAAGATTTTAATCTGAGTAATAGATGATAATATAAGAATTCTAAAATTGTTTCTAATCTATATAGGCATCAGAATTATACTTGAAAAAGCATTTTGTAGCACTGAATTTAATAAGATAAATAAATTAAAAATGAAAGTTGAAGAAATAGATATAAAAGATTTAAAAAAATAGATTTTTATGACAAAACCTGTTATTTGTCTGAAGTTGATAACAAAATTCACCATATAATTTTATCTTGCTCATTTGTGCTTTAACAATAACTGTAAAGATCAATTATAAGAATGCAGTTTAAAATACTTTTAACAGAAAAATAAAAAGTAAATATAAAAGAAACATGTGAAAAATAAAGAACCAAATAATTAACAAAAAAATTAAATAAAACATTAACAATATTGAAATAATCTTTAACAAAAAACATTTTTAAAAATCTGCAGAGAATGATTTTCATTGAACAAAAGATTTTTTAATACCTCCAAAGCTATATGTTCAATATAATTTTTTTTATAAGCTTCCAGGAAAATAGTAGTTTTTAATTCATTAATTTCTTTTTGTATATATTTGTTTTAGCCAACAAATATAAATGAATAAAGTATCTGCTTAAATAATATCTAAGAATTCTTTCAGAAATGAAGATATGAGAAAATAAATTTATATTGTGAGTTTCATATTAAAAAAGATTTTCTCTTCCAATCGGCATCAGAAACAATTCTTGCTCATTAAAATTAGGACTAACAGGAAAATTCGTCTTAAAATAATTCCAATTTATTTATAGTGAACATTCATAAGAAACCACTTAGTTTGTTCAGAGTTTGTTATATTCCTTTGCATGCAATTAAATCTAAATAGATGAGAAGAAGGTGTTCTTTATTATATAGATAACAATATCTTTAAGAAATCCATCAGTTTATTTAGAAAATAATAGCTAGTAATGGTAAGTATAAAACCTAGAAGTTTGCACTAAAACTGTAGTTAATTCTAGTTTGAATAGTTTTTCTAAATTGATTCATGTGGAATCTGTATTATTCTGTTGGACAAAAATTTTTAAATTTCCAAATCTAATATGCCAGTAAATTTGTTTTTTTAAGAATTTTATAATAAATAAATAAATTTAATAAATAAATAGATAGTAACTAGTCACAGAATGCTATAAAATAACTAAAAATAAAACATACAGAAGCTACTTTGAAATATTTTTGTAAGAAATATTTAAGTAATTGATATTTTCAGTCTGCATGCCAGTTTTCTTTAAAAGATTTTATGTCATAGTGTGTTAATTTGGAACTACAAATTAAAAATGATACTAAAACTGACAAAGGCTTGAGCAGGGTGCACACACAACTTTGAGTAGAGTACATGATATGAATAAGAATGTACAGGTGCTCCCCAACTTACAAATGTCCAAGTAAGCAATACAAACAAACCTATGTAAATCTAAATTCTAAAAACCTCACCAGTTGTACAATAGATGGCATTAGTGTAACTGCTCAGCATCACTCTGTAGACACAACACAGTTGTTGTCTCTGTAACACCATGGTGTTATTCATGGTTTTCAAAAATGCCTATCTTCTTTAAAAAGAGCCACTTTTGTTTTTATAAAAGAAATTCTTTGCTTAACTATTTGCTACTTTTTTGAGATCAAGTAAAATTTTTACAATTTTAAAATACTATGATGCAATTTCTATAATTCAAAATGTCCTTTAACCTCCTTAGTAACCTGGAGCAATATACATTTTCAGGCTGTATGGCAAAACTTCAAAAGTAGTCAAGTAGTGAGGCATAAAACATGTTAGAAACAAATAAATCAACAAGCTTTATTGGTGAAAGAAAACACCAAAGAATGCAATCTACAAACATTTATAACATTTTTCATATCAACCAAAAGGGTTGAAATAACTTTTAACTGAACAAATGCATTTAAAAAAATAGGAAGCTATCTTATTTGCAAGTAGAAGACCTCCTGTATTAAAAGTTTTCATAAAAACCTCTAAGTATCCTTGTGTCAATTACTGTATTTTGCACAGTTAGAATAAAAATCTTTATCTAAGAAAATGAAAAAGGAATCAAGTAAGGTATTTTTGTTTTGTTTTTGGAAACTTACTGGCTGCACTTGAGATTCCAACTGACCTGAAACTGCCATAAAATGTTCTGACAGTGTTTGCACAAAAATCTATCAGGAATATGGAAATAATCATATTAAGTTATTTTCCATACAATTCCTTTAAAGATTTCAATGAATATTAGATGTAGATATTTCTTTGTATAAGAATACTTGTATATGTATCAATTAATCTCGAGAACATCAAAATAGCATATAAATAAGAGAATACTAAATAAACATTAATGGTATAAATATTTAATCATAATATAAATTCAGGTAATATTATGTCTGTTGCTAATTTCATCACAAATTACACATTTATATCACTTAACTAAAGAAGCTTTTACAAATATACACATTCGATAATTTTCTGGATAATGATTACTTTATGATTTCAGGTTAAGAGTGATTGATCATCTAAAGCTTGAAGATTTTTTCAAAATTTTATGCTAAATGTGAACTATTTCTGGACTTATAAAATCAACAATACCTTACACATTTTTTTTGACTTAACCACAAAAAAATGTGGCAGATCAGAATGTAACAGTGCATTTAAAATATACAAATGTAAAACTAAATAATAATTTCAAAATTAAGGTTAAGTAGTAAACAAGACCTAAATTTTAAGACCTATTTTATCATTCTTTATAAATCTTACTTAAGCTCATTGTATACAAGGACTTTAAAAAGTGTCATATTTGCCATTGTATGAATTTCATGAAATATCAATATAATACAAGAATATTTGCATTGTATACTCAAATACAATGACTGTAATTACCATTAATGTTTAAACAAATTTTAAAATGGTTATTTTGATCCTTCTGATGGCTTTGGAAGTTCAACCATTTTGGATATTTTAAAAGCACTTGTTAAATAAGATCCTCATTAAAGTAGCAGAGATTTAATAAAAAGGTAGAAGTAAATTGAAAAGAAATCTCAGGAGGTAATTAAATTTCTCCATGAATTCTTACCAGAGTATTCAATCATTTGTAACAATATGTTGATGAGGAAAGAACCAAAAACCTTTTTCTTCCACTAGATTGTTACAGGAATTTAGAAATGAGTTCTGCAGCAGTTATTCCTCTTATGTAAAACTGATTTCAATATTGAATACTCTGACTTCCTCAGCAAACAAAACTTTTGCAATGCATCTAGTGGAACAAAACATCCACTATGATTTACTGGTTTCAATAGAAACCATCACTGCAGATCTTTCTTACCAATAACTCAAATATGTCAATAGTAAATTACACCAGAAATGTACAGCTTTAGTGAATAGAAAAGATTTTATTCTCCAGTATGATAATACAAGAATTTATTCAGCAAAACAAACCTAGGAGCCAAAGAGGCAGAATGTCAAATTTTTTTTATAATAAAAGGAAAAGACTAAAACAAAACAAACTAAATTAAAAGATAACCGAAGAAATAAAGCTTGATTCAGAATGTTATGAGTATATTTGTTTAAAAATAAATATACAATTAAAAGAAGCTATTTCCAATTACGTTTCATTCGATTATTATTTGAAGTGAGAAATAAAATTTGGTGACTGACTAGGAAACTTAATCTTACCTGTAGTGAGCCAAAGTGTTATGATTGTTTTTATATAGACAAATGAGGAGAAACACTGTCTCCTCATTTAGAATAAAAAGCAGCATATTAAAATAAAATGAAATATATTGTTTTAATGTTCATTGCACCTTCCCAGTGTCATTTTCTGCACAGGAAGATTGCTAAGAAATGAGGCAAAGAAGAAAGAAGATTAGTGAAACAGTTTATCCTCAATTCCAAACTTTATAATGCATTTGTATGATTGAATAGCTGAATAAATTTTAAGAAACAGGTTTAGTCAGCAAAGAATAGGAAGCCATAATAAAGTTTTGTTTCTGAAATATGCAACCAAGCAATCTTTTTCTGTAATTTGATATTTGTAGCAGTAGAAGTGAAGAAGCAGATTAAGATCAACTGGTTTCATCACAATTTTTTTTGAAAATAAAAGACAAAATTTGATTAAGAAAAATAAATATGTGCTGTTATAAGCCATCAGAATTTGTTCTGTATGATGGACAAGATGGAAGTAAAATGTAATGGAAGTTGGTCAACATTTGGGCTGAACACCTGGACATTGACTTTGATGGAGAAAAAAGTCTTTGGTTGTTAAATTTTATAAAAATCACTTGAGATTTGCTATTTTATAATTCTATAGCTACAAACAAATTCATATTAGATACAGTTATATCAAAGAATTTAGCTTTGATAAATGGTTAAATATTTTTTATAGGATTCAATAATATTTTAATATTTGTTGGGGAGGGAGGCATTATGAATAATAAATAGCCAAATAAATACAGATCAAACAGAAAATAAACTTCAAATAATTTACTGCTTTTTAAAAGTCCTCACAAGATGTATATGATAAGCAGTCCTGGTATTTCATTTAACTAGTGTAATGAGGTTTACACTTGTTAATGTTGGTTTTTAGTCAATGTGATTATTTGATATACTTTTTATGATATAGAATTTTTGACATTAAAATAAGATTTGAAAAAAAAAAAAGAAGTAATCTTAGAGTATGTTTTAAACTAATCATCAAAGGAATAAGCCAAATGTGAGTGTGCTTAAATATGTCTAACTAATAATTAAAAAAGGAAAGCAAAGAAATTTTTCTAACTTCTCTTGCTTGATAATTGTGTCATCTCAAAATCATAGTTGATGGAAACTATGATTCAATATGCAGACGCTCATTATCAGATTATGTAATAGTTTCAGAAAAGAAAGAGAAATCTTTAGTTGAATCCCAGATTTACTTTGAGAATCCATAAAAAATGCAGATAAGTAATCTTCTCTTTCAGAAAAGGAGCCATTCAAAATGATCAAACAGAAAAATGATCTAAAATGACATTATTTTCAAAGAATTGAATTTTCTAATTACAACAATAATTAATAGGCCATAATAATATAAATGAAATAAAAAAAACAAATTCAGCTATAAGAGTCAATAGATGAACCTAGTTCAAACAAAACAGGCTCAGGATAAAACCAAAACAAGTCTAGATTCAATACTCTAAAAATAAATAATATATACAACTAATCTACTTACGATAAACAAAATTAAAAAATATTTCTTAAAACAGAATTTTCAAAGATTTTCTGAAAGCATTCCATATTTTTCATTTTGTTTCATTGCATTTAATCAATTCTCAGTCAAATCAATAAAACAAATCAAAGTAATAAATTATAAAAATCATTAAGACTGGAATACCTTTTGAAGTCACATACAAATTTTACATTATAAATTAGATATGAATGAAATAACTGAATGAATAATGAAACTTCATAAAATGTTCAAAAATTGAACATAGTTGAGAAAATTCATTTACATTTTAGCTTTTCAAAAATTATTTCCATCTTTGAAGTTGAAAAACTTGTATTTAAGAACCACACATTTTACCCTGTAATTTATTCTGCCTAAAAAGCAGTATTTAAATAAACTTTGAATATTGCAACACACAATTGTTAAAATCATAATCACAATGCCAACATTTTAGAAATGAGTGCACAGTATATAACATTAAAATTTCTCATTCTTAATTCACTAGTAGGATTTTACAAGAAAATTTATAGCAGCCAAAGACATTACAAAAGTCTCACAAACAAGACTAAAGTAAGCAATTTGCATTCATGATTTTAGAATTTATTTATAAAAAATTGGTTGTTTGCTTGCAACAAATAAAATTGCATTGTAATAAAAACAAAGGACCACTATAAGCTATATAAAAATGAAAAGAAACATCCAGAAAAGTAAAAAATGTTCCAAAAACAAATGAAGGAAAATAATTCAATACAGAAGAAAAAGTTAAAGACTGTAACACAAATGAACTAAACTGTACACAGTAAATGTATAAATCCATAAATCACAGCAGCAAGACAACAACAACAACAACAAATAATCAACAGAACTGAAGAATTGAAGACAATCATTGGAAAAAAGCAAAAAAAAAAAAAAAAAAAATAGGTACTTACTACCCAGGAAAGAAAGGATAAAAAAAGAGAAAAAAACAGGAAAGGAAAACAAAAGGAGAACAGAAGGGGGAAGTTGCTACTCTATAAACTAGGATCTATAAAAAGTACACAAAGTAAATGAAATAAAACTGAAATATGGGCATGCCAACAACAGATTCTGACAGATAAGGACAACATGGTCAAAGTGTATATATATATATATAAGTATGTATATTGCACAGCAGCAGTTGCAGGGTTGTGGAGGAAGAAATACTTACGCGGCTGATCAGATGCCGTGGGTATCCGAGTATGTGAACGTGAGAAAACATTTTTCAGCAATCGAGCCGTCTCAGTAATCCTGGCAAACAGCAGAAAGGCAGAGATAACAGTGGATATCACACCAACTGGGAGGTAACACGGCACTGGACGGACAGAGAGAGAGAGAGAAAGAGAAGGGGAGCACAGATTCACTTGGGTGCACACCTTCTTCCGAAAAAAAAAATCAGGTCTTGGGAATAGTTGGAAGGAGGATGGCAAAAAAATTCACATTGGAAAGAATATATATATATATATATATATATATATATATATATATATATAAGGGAAAAAAACTGTAGAATAATTTAAGATAATATAAAAAAAAGTAGAAAAATAGCGATTCTCCCAAACAAGCCTTAGATATCAAAAATCTCCCCTCGTATAAAGCATTTTTATTGAAAAGTACACTTTTATTTCTATCAAATTATATATGTGTGTGTGTTATATGGGTAACATAGAAAAGTGAGAGCAAACAGGAGAGAGAAAAGATTACTAGTGATGTTACAATCACATTATAATATGCAAGTTCTTGACACTGTTACAATTAACAATGCTGCTTTAAACAAAGAATGTGCTGTAAAGGAGAGAAAACAATTAAGAGAGAGGAAATGAAACATTAAGTTGCTTCAGGAACAACCAGCAAAGTAAGAGAAAATGAAAATTTAAAAAATTAAAAAAAATGTCCAAATAGAAAGAAAAATGTATATGAATATTTGGTCAGCATCACTTTAACCTTTCACTGGATATTTACACTTCATAGTCACAATATTTAAACAAATACACTTCCTAAATATTCATGACTAAAAATCTTTTAAAATTAATCCTAAGATCTAGAGAAACCAGTTAGCTTAAAATATATTTTCTTATGAAAATGTATCTGAAGAGCTAAGACTATTTTTAAGAATTAGAAAATTATAATTGCAATGTACCCTGGGCAAACAGAGTGTAGCATGGACAACTAATAAAATGTTTAAAAGCATAGGAAAGAAAATAGTGATAAAATTAGAATATTATAAATCTTCTAAGAATTATGGACATGAATACAAACAAGGACTTTCAGAATATTGTCAATGATGTACAATGTAATTCACATCAGTTACTTTAATGATCATTTAACTTCTTAAAAAGGCAAGAATCAAAGAAAGGGGGCCCAATATCTGTTAGTATCAGCCATCCCCATCTGTAGATTCATGGTCTTCAATAAGTGAAGACAAGAGCAATATTATTATGGTAGCATAAAAAGCAAATTTTAAATGAGTTTTCTTTATTTGTGTCACTTTTATTATCTATGCAAGATACTACTAAATACTTACTTGCATCACACAAGAAAAAGAACTTTGGAAAATAAAGAATTCATCATGACAGCATAAATTGTAAGTAACTAAATCAAAAACGGACAAATAATAACTAATCATGAGAACCTTCAAATGATGAGTATAAATAGCTTATACAGAATGTGCTCATGTGTAATTCTTCATTTATTTTGTCAGATTTGAGAGAGAAAGAGTTTTCTTTCATTTTTCTAAAAATTAAAAAAAGATTTATTTGGATCAGGGAGAAACATCAAAAATTTAAAATAACACTTAAACAGGACTATATAAATTTTGACAAATTTCCACTTAAGACATCTAGTTATAACAACTGTAAGTGATTATCATTGAATTTAATAATACTTCACTGAGATTTTTATTCTCTAATTTTGACACTATTGATAAATTCTAACAAAATAGATTCTTCTATCATTAATCTGTCAATAAATATCAGGCAGAATTGAAACTGAGATCATGAATTGTCTAAAATGAAATGTTTGCATTATGCACATATTAACATATATATTTAAAAAAAACGTGAATAATATAGTTTAGGTTTCAAGAAATTATCTTCCATTTACTATGTGTATCTAGGTGAAATATCATGAATTATAACAGAATACTATAAAAAAAAATGAAAGCATTAGTGCTAATGTCTGATAATAGATGCTTACAGCTTCTTAAAAGTGAATATCACACAAAGAATAATAATACTATTAGAAAAACAAAAAAATAAAGGGGTGAAATCTGGCTGAAGGAGATAGGGTGGCCAGAAACTTATAGGTTTTTCTCAATTTTCGTGAGAAATTCCTCATGATTTCTTTGTCGGAAGATGCAGATCTAAAATTTTAAAAGATATAGGGTCTACTGAGATAAATATTAATACAAAAAAATGTCTGATTTTTGAATATTTTTCTTTTATATGGAAGTTTATATATATATATATATATATATATATATATATATATACACACACACACACACACACTCATAAGCTTGCTATATATATATATGTTGAAATGATAGATTGTAGAAATCTGACGATATGATAGACATATATGGAAAGTTGGATAAATCAAACATTTAACTCCAATTCAGATGCAATATTTTGTTAGTTTTATTCCAGTGAACTTGTTCAGAAAAATACCATTTTCTGAGTTTTTCTATTTAAAAACAAATGAAGAGAATGATAAAATGTTGGAGAGGGTACCGGTGTAGCAGGAAGAAGAAAAGGTTTAAAGTCAAAGGTATCAAGTTTCATGAAAGAATTTTTTTGTTGTGCAAGTGGGAATAGACTTTAGGGACCTGATAGGAAAAAAAGTAGGGAAGGGTTTAAAGTCACTTCTATGAGATTTCTGCAGTGAAAGTGGACATAGATTTAATGGAGCAGATGGGGGGGGATGTATGGAAAGGTTTAAAGTCAAATGTATCAAGTTTTATAAAGGATTGGTTTTTGTTTTCAAAAAGTGTAAATGGTTAAAGTAAGCTGACAGGAAGAAATAGGGTAATGTTGGAGGGAAGGGGTTTCTGAATATCTAGTTACATGGAAAGATACAGATTATAAAGATTGTCTATATGGTAGTATCAAGGTTGCACTTAGGTCCAAAAAGCAGGATGGGGGAAGGTATATTGATCAGGAGAGATTTCTCAAAAGGATGGGGCACAGGGTGAAGAATATATATATATAAAAATACATACATATATATGTATATATACACAGATATGATGATGATGATCATCATCATGTCGTGCCGCAGGCACTGATATCCTAGACCCTCTCTTGCCACTTCTCCCTTTCGTTCATCGCCTCTGGCAGGTCTTCAGGGCCACATCCCCTATCCTCACATAGCTGCTGGATGTATGTTCGAGCTAGTCATCGTGCTTTTACCCGGCCATATATGGGGGTGCTTGGGATTACATCACTTACGAGCTTGTCCCTGCTTCTCCAGCAGTGACCTGAATGTCTGGTTCGTCTAGCTTGGATAGTTTTCGTGATGGGAGGCTGGTGGCCGTATAGTTGGTGCCTTGTGGGGTGTTGCCGCTAGCACTTGTTCAATATTGCTCGCAGCATTCTAGTGTAATTGCCATCTAGCATCTTCTCCAGCTGTTTAGTTAGCATCCAAGTAATGCATCCAGAGAGCAGTATTAATATGACCGCTGTTTGGAAGAAACTGCGTTTACTTTTATTGGTCAGGTCTGATTTCGATAAGACTGATAACCAATCGAGAGCTGTCCATGACATCGTGAGCCGTGTATCAATGTCCTTTTCTGTTGATGATATGCTGCTTCCTAGGTAGTCAAATTTGTCTAAATGTTTAGGAGGGGTTAAATCTAGAGTGGTCATGTGAGCAGTTTGATTATAACACATATATTACGTTTTGTGTGAACTGAAATGAAGGCTGATGCCTGTGGCGGCTAGTTCCAAACTACGGAGTAAAGTTTCGGACTGCCTGGGTGTATTTGCAAGCATCGCTATGTCATATATATATATATAT
>CAUZXS010002783.1:0-38617 GCA_963585895.1 Sepioteuthis lessoniana
GCACGGGTATACAATATTATGTTTTGATTGCATGCTATCCAAAAAGAAAAAAAAGAAAAAACGACATCTTTTGTTTTTTGGGAAAAATGTTTGGGTGTAAGTAATTGATGGGCAATAATCTATCTATCTATCTATCTATCTATCTATCTATCTATCATCTATCTATCTATCTCACAGTCTGTGGTGTTTCTATCTATCTATCTATCTATCTATCTATGTCTATTCTATCTATCTCAGTCTTTTTATGTATTGATTGGCGATAATCGATCTATCTATCTATCTATCTATCTCAGTCTGGTTATGTATTGATGGCGATAATCTATCCATCTATCTATCTATCTATCTATCTATCTCAGTCTGTTTTTTGTATTGGTGGGCGATAATCTATCTATCTATCTATCTATCTATCTATCTATCTATCTATCTAGATAGATAGATAGATAGATAGACCGTAGCTTTTTTTCAACTCAAATGAACATGTGCACAGATACGCATTGCCTCCGAGGTTGACGAGGGAAGAAAACAATGGCTGTGATAGTATCAGTTTATGGACGTCAAAGGAACAATTGATAGAAAATGTCGACTCACATATCCATTTATATTAAGATTCTTATCTCAGCCTTGGCTCTAATACTAAATTAACTTTAATCCATGTTGTCAAGGGGGCGTTGACAGAAAAAGAAATGATGCCATCATTCCTACTTGTGAAAAAAACAAAGCAAAACAAAACGAAAAGAACACAATGAGAAAACAACCATAAAACTTCCAGACGCGCGCACAAAATATAAAAGGGAAAACAGGTTTCTAATAAGGAAAGAATGGCGTGTCCATTCTTTTAAATTATCTTTAGTTCGTTAATGAAAAAATTGTCTCCTGTCATTATTACTGATTTCCCTTTCTCTTTTGTTGTTTTCCCTTTAAAATTTTTTTTTCTTTTTTTATAGAAGTCTTTTATCTTTCTTTCTATCTCTCTTTCTTTGTTTTATCTTTTTTTTTTATCTCTCTACTTCATCAGTTTTTTCATTCCTGCTTATCTCTTTCTTTCTCTCTATTGATTCTTTGTGTTTCCTTTTGTCTTTGTCTTATCCCAGCATCCATCATTTTTATGCTAATGTCGTTCTTAACAACTTAATCAATACTTTTTTTTTTATCGTTTTTGCCTTCGAACATTAGAGATTAGAATTTCCTTCTTTCTCTCTTTACTTTCTTTCTTTCTTTCTTTCTTTCTTTCTTTCTTTCTTTCTTTCTATATATATATATATATATATGTCTTTGTTTATCGTATCCTTTTCTTTTGTCGTTTTTTTCTTTTTCAATTTTTTCTTTTTTTCTGTTTTTTTTTTTTCTTTTTCGATTTTTTCTTTTTTTTCTTTTTCGATTTTTTCTTTTTTTCATTTTCGATTTTTTCTTTTCCGTTTTTTTTTCCTTTTTGATTTTTTCTTTTTTGCTTTTTCGATTTTTTTCTTTTTTTTCTATTTCAATTTTTTTCTTCTTTTTTTCTTTTTTTCTTTTTTTCTTTTTCGATTTTTTCTTTATTTTTCCGATTTTTCCTTTTTTTCTTTTTCGATTATTTTTTTCCTTTTCGATTTTTTCTTTTTTCTTTTCTTTTTCGATTTCTATTTCGCTTTTTTTATTTTTCCTTTTTCCCTTTACGCTTCTTCTCCCTTTTCTTTTTTTTACTTTATTCCTGTTTATTGCCGTTTTTTAATTCGCTTTTTTCTTTTTCTTCTGTTCTTTTTTGTTTTGTTTTTTTTTCTTTTTTTCGCTTTTCTTTATTCCTTGTTTTTTCGTTTTCTTTGTTGTTTTTCAAGTTTTTCACTTTTCCTTTTTTTTTTTTCTTTTTCGCATTTCCTTTTCTTTTTTTTCCTTTCGTTTTCTTTTTTCACCTTTTCTTTCTTCGCCTTTTCTTTTTTCTCTCACTCCCTTTTTCTTTTTCTCTTTTCTTTTTTCCCTTTTCTTCTTTTCGCTTTTCTTCTTTTCGCTTTTCCTTTCTTTTTGGCTTTTTCTTGACATTTTTTCACTTTTTCTTTCTCCTTTTTTTCTTTTTTTTCCTTATGTGTTTTCATTTTTTTCTTTTTTTTATCTCCTGGCTGCCGTTTTTTCCCTTTTCTTTTTTTGTTTTTCCTTTTTTATTTCCGTTTTTTCTTTATCATTTTTTTCATTTTTCCTTTCGGTTTTTTAAAATAGTTTTTCGTCCCTTAGAAAATAACACCTCAAAATGTAACTATAAACATAAAAGGAACACAATTCCCTAACACTTAGGAATAAGATAACCGAAGACAATTTGGCATGCCGTTAGAATTAGTCAATCAATTATTCTTTTCTTCTTCTTCTTCTTCTTCTTCTTCTTCTTCTTCTTCTTCTTCTTCTTCTTCTTCTCTAAAACTCTTCTTTCTACTTCTTTTTAAAACTACTAATCTCACTTTCTTCCATCAGCTCGAACTACTACCGCAACTTATTTGTTTTTTATGATCATGATTCCCTACAAATAAACTAATAAAACAAAAAACAACAAACAACCAACTAATTATCGAAAGTTTATCATTAATTCCTCAGACCTCTCCTTTGAATTTCTTTTCAGACTTATTTTCCTTAACTTGATTCGGCATTAAATAACCGATGAGGTTGATATGCCATTAAACAAAACAAACAAACAAACTACCACTATTGCTTCTACTATCTTACTAATAACCCTTTTTTTTCTCTTCTAGAACTCTTTCATTCCCCCCTCCCCCTACTACTATTATTCTCACTACTACTACTACTACTACTACACTTTATTTCTCCACTGATACTCTTTTGTCGTCGTTGTTGTTGTTGTTGATCTTCTTCTTCTTCTTCTTCTTCTTCTTCTTTTTCTCCTTCTTCTTCTTCTTCTTCTTCTTAAAACTACTAATATCACTTTCTTCCAACTACTAGAACTGCTTCAACTATCTTGCCAGTAACCCTTTTTGTCTCTTCTAGAACTCATTCATTTTCCTCCTCCTCCTAATAATTCTCACTGCTACTACTACTACAACTACTACAACTACTCTTTATTTCTCCACTGACGCTCTTTTTCTTTGTTGTTATTGTTGTTGTTCTTCTTCTTGCAGCTGTCGTCATAATTTATTATCTTTTTCATTTTTATCACCATCAGTTTTGTTGTAATTCAGTTTCTACTGTTTCATTTCCCTTCTCGTCCAGGTCACGACAATAATAATAACAAACAAACAAACATTACCGCCGTTACTTTCTACTCATATCTTTTTTCTTTCCTTATTTCTTTCTTTCTTTATTCCCCCCCCAACCATGAACATTCAGGTAACACTGAAAGGAAAAGATTCAAAACAAAAAAATATGCACATAAAACCATTAAGTGTCGATGTCGATTGTTCTGGTCACTCTCTTTATACCATCCTATCATATTTATCGCGAGTTTTTGGCGGCCATTATGGAACGTTACGCAGGAAAATCCAACGCAGTCTAGAGATGGACATTTGATAAGCAAAATGGCAATAGGCGGGAATGTGTTGCAGTCAAAGTTGACGCCATTACTGCAAGAAGAAACACATTCTCCTCATTCTATCTGTGTCTGCATGCACGTGCGTGTATACGCACACACACACACACACACACGCTTGCATACATATCTCTCTCTGTCAGTTGGTCGAAGTTTCTATCTCTGTCTGTCACTTATATATATATATATATATATATATATATATATATATATATATATATATATATATATGATTGCCTATCTGTCTATCTCTTTCCCTTATATATATATATATATATATATAGGATCATTAAATAGGTTTCCAGACTTTTTTTCGGATGGACACTTTTATTGATAGTACACATATGAAACTCTAGTCCCCTTCGAAGTAATCTCCTCCGGCTGTAATGCACTTGTACCGTTCTAACAATTTCTGGAAGGCCCCATGGAAGTCCTCTTGTGTCAGCGTGCCAATGACCTTCGTCATAGCCTCTTTCATCTCCTCAAGTGTCTCATAATGACAGAATCTGAGATTAGGGAATAACCAAAAGTCACAGAGAGCCAAGTCTCGACTATATGGAGGCCGAGGAACTGTCTTGATGCCCATCTTGGTCAAAAAGTCTGTGACAAGGATGGAGTTGTGGACTGGTGCATTGTCCTGGTGGCCTCTTGCGACGGAATCTCTTGCTGAACTCACTTAAAACCTCAACATAGTAACCCTAAGCCTAACACTTTGGCCAATCAACTGTGGTGTATTGACTTCCTTACTCTTTCCACACCTTTCATCATCCCTCACAGACTCCCTGCCTTTCTTGAATCTCTGATGCCACTCAAAAACTGATGCTCGATTCATGCAAGATGCTCCAAAAGCAGTGTGAAGCATTCCATACATTTCGGTGTCATTTTTTCCAACTTTAAAACAGAATTTTATTGCATATCGTTCTTCTAAAGTGTCCTTACACCCAGATTGCATTTTTGAAATTCACCAGCTGTGACAATAAGGCTTTAGTAGGGTGCATTCCAATTGCTGCTGTAGCTGTTCATTTGAATCTGAAATCATAAAAACTGGTCAGTCATCTCATAAGATGTATAGCAATAACATAGTGAACTTTCAAGAGTTTACAACAATTTTAAATGCCTGTACAAAAAAGTCTGGAAACTTATTGAAGGCACCACGTACATATGCTTACCTATTTATCTATCTATCTATCTATTCCCCTTATATATATATATATATATATATATATATATATATATATATATATCATCATCATGACGTGCGGCTAGCACGGATATCCCTGAACCTCTCTCTCCACGTCTCCCTATCATTCATCGCCTTCGGCAGGTCTTTGGGGTTACATCCCGTATCCTCACATAGCTGCTGTATGAATGTTCGAGCTGGTCGTCCTGCTTTTGATTGGCCATATGCGGGGGTCCACAGGAGCACATCACTGACGATCTCGTCTTTGTTTCTCCAGCAGTGTCCGGCATGTCTGGTTTGTCTAGCTTGTATAGTTTTCGTGATAGGTGGTAGGTGGCCGTACAGTTGGCGCCGTGTGGGGTGTTGCTGCCAGGACCTATTACCGTCCATGAGATAAATAGTACCACCGTTATATACTGATAGAAGGAAGGAAAGACATAACACACGTATAAACTTATCTCTTTTTGTTCATTACAAAACGTACGTTTTAGCTGGTAAAATAGTTGAGTGAAGAGAGAGTCGCGATAGATTTACATCTTAATCTTTTTTTTATACTTATTTATTTGACTGGATTCTCAAGTCGTCTGACTCGGACTTTCTTATTTCATCTTGGTCTTTGTTGATTTTAGACGTCTTCATTCACCCAATTTCCTGTGTCAACCGTGCGGCTGGAGAATTAACCATTTTAGGCTTCTATTCGTTACGGCACCCCAGACTAATCATGTGCAAACAAATGAAATCCTGCCCATAGAGGATTTTATCTACTAAGTATTCGTTCAGAATTCTTGGTTGAATGTATATACATATAGACAGAATTTGGCGCTAAATAACCTATAAAGGTTGATACGCCATAAAAACCAACCACCCAACCAACCAACCCCAGGCTATTCTAACGGTCATTCTTACAAATGATCCCACCAAAGAACTGATAAAAAGGTCAGCCAGGGGTCAAGTTTTGTCTATTATATCAATGGTTATTTTCTATGACTCTTCTTCTAACGAATTACCAGTTAAGTGTAGAATTCATATATTTTGAATTCTGCTACAATTAAAATCACTTGGTTTTAGTTTTAAATAATTCATGTTTGGATGCCGAGTTGTGCGGGGTGGGGGGGCTACACATATTTCAGTAATTAAACAGTTATACTACTCATAGAACTAAGGCGCTAAATTTAAAACAAATCTATTTTGTCATCTCAAAAAAAAAAAAAAAACCAAAACAGAAACAACAAAAAAAATCCCGAAAAGATTAACATCTAACCATTCTCCCACCCCCAAAAGTTGAAATTTAGAATAGGAATTCTCGAACATACACGTGCTGTCCAAGCGTTGAAATGTATATATTAATGACATAGTCGTCCGAGGTCATTAGAAAATTTTGGAAGGAAACATATCTGTTGCTATGAAGTCCTGCTCAAAGGTAAATCTTTGGTAACTGTCTATTTAAATCATTGATTTTCGTGTCTTGTAAAATCATCTGCTTAACATTTGCATTTAAATGTAGACTTTCTAATTGGCCAAAGTTTATTACAGGTGAATATTTTTGAGACGACAAAATAGATTTGTTTTAAAATCTAGCCCCCTATCCCCATGTCTAGCACTTGTCACTTTTCTATAACTGAGGAAATCTGTGTTCGATTTGGACTGAGGGTATTAAAATGTCTCCATTCTCATATTAGGAAGTATTAGAAGCTTCACTTTCATAGCACCGGCTCAATAGAAAATCAACAATCTGGCAATAGGAAACAGGAAGTCTACGGGGGGGGGAATATTATGATATAAGAATAGTCAATTGGACTTTAACTAAGTTAAAACTTAAAGGAAAAGGAAGCACCGCGTTTTGTTTTGTTTTATATATATTTTTTCACGTACACATGGGAAGCAGCATGATGAACGTATGAGTCTAGCGGCTTAACGCTCAGGATTGTCAGTTCGATCGGGGGGAACTACTGCTGCTCATCTATAAGGGAGGCTTCTATTGATGAGAATGAAAACAACCATCGAAAGATAACCATTACCCACACTCAAACCACATACATAAACCGCATCGCTCTTCGCGTGGGTAAAAAAGGGGCGCGTCCTGCTGAGGTTGGAGCCCTGGACTCAGTGTTCGAAAAATCAGCTACAGAGCTCAAACAAAAACTACTAAAATGCAAACAAACAATACAAATAGCAACATTCAACGTTAGAACCCTAAACAGAATAGGTCAACTACCAGAACTTACCGCATCAGCCGTAGAACATAAGATAGACATAATTTGCATACAAGAACACAGATACACGCACACCGAAGATATCAAATATCACCAAACTGGCAATGGATGGACGCTGGCCACTGTATCAACATGGAAAAACTCTGTCAATGCCACGGTAGGAGGGGTAGGAATGCTTATAGGACCTAGAGCGATAAAAACATTTAACAGCATTTAGAAAATACAACCTAGGATGATGACAGCCACGATTAATGGCAACCCCAGAGCAACAATCATCTCATGCTACAGCCCTACCAATGTTAGCGAAGAAACCAAACTCGCCACCTTCTACGATGAGTTATCCTCTCTAGTGCGTAGCATTCCGAAACACAACCTGCTAATCATTGGAAGAGATGTGAATGCCCAAATCGGGAAAAACAGACACAACAAATACAGCCTGCACAACACATCAAATAGAAATGGACAATATCTAACAGATTTCATGATAGAAAATAGATTAACCTGCCTCAATACAAACTATGAAAAAAGAGAGGGAAAGTTATGGACCTACACATACGCGAACAACAGTAAAGCGCAGATAGACTACGTCTTTATAAATAAGAAATGGAAAAATAGCGCGATGAATTGCGAGGTATACTCCTCTTTCGAGGGTGTGTCATCCGATCACCGAATAGTCACGGCAAAAATACGACTAAGCCTACGAAAAAACGCCACACGAACAGCGACCACTAAACACTATGACTGGGCCCTCCTTAACAACAGAGATATTAGAGATAAATATGTATTAGAACTAAGAAACAGATTCGAGACACTACAAGAGAAGGAAGAAAAAAATACCCCAAACGACGAATATGAGAATTTCGTTAACGCATACCTCGAGGCGGCATCGAAGTGTATTCCAACAAAACCTAGAACGAAATATACAGCCCCATGGGAAACAGAAGAGGTTAGAGAAAAACGTGCACTTGTGAAAACTGCCTCCAAAAGCTATCAGATGAACCCAACAATTGCAAATGGCCAAATACTAAAAAAGGGCACGATATCAATTAGCAGGCATATATCTAAAAAAAACAAATGGAATTCATACAAAATAAGACAAATAAGATTAGAGACTCGGTGGAAGATAGACAATCCAGGATAGCCTGGCAAAGAATAAACGAAGTGAGTGGAAGGAAAAGCACAACCAAAGCAAAACTAAAAGCGGCAAACCAACAAGAAAGAATAAAACTGTGGAAACAGGATTTTGAAAACCTACTAGCTAACCCTCCGAACGTTACGCAGGAACCGATCACCAGAATTATCAGTAAGCAATTGGACATTAAACTAGGACCGTTCACCAAAGAAGAACTCGACTCGGTTCTTAGAAAAATTTAAAATAGGAAAGCTGCAGGGCTTGACGAGATTCCGCCAGAAGTATGGAAGACCAGACAATTCGACGACATACTGCTCCAACACTGCAACGCAGTCTATAACCAAAATCCGATAGACAGATGGACGAAGGGATGCATCCTCCCCTTCCATAAAAGGGTGACCTCGGATTAGCCAAGAACTATCGAGGTATAACACTTACATCCATAGCAGCCAAAATCTACACTGCCCTACTACGAAACCGCATAGTACCCCAAATCGACAAAATCCTGAGGAAAAACCAAAATGGCTTCAGAAGAAACAGGTCCACGACCTCACAAATATTGACCATCCGTAGAATCCTAGAAGGCGTGAGGGCAAAAAACCTACAGGCGACATTACTATTTGTCGATTTTACCAAGGCCTTCGATTCCATTCACAGAGGGAAGATGGAACAAATACTACTAGCATACGGCCTACCAGAAGAAACCGTAGCAGCAATAACGATTCTCTCCAGAAACACCAAAGTAAAAGTGCGTTCACCGGATGGAGACACAGAATACTTCGACATTGTAGCAGGAGTACTACAAGGGGACACGCTAGCCCCATACCTCTTTATCATCTGTTTAGACTACGTACTTAGGACATCGATCGATAACATTAGGGAAAACGGCTTCGTGCTGACAAAGAAAAGAAGCAGAAGGTACCCCGCAAAAACAATTACCGACGCCGACTACGCCGATGACATAGCGCTACTGGCCAATACACTCAACCAAGCCGAAACACTACTGCATAGCTTGGAACGAGCCGCTGCGGGCATTGGACTCCATGTTAATGCACACAAAATTGAATTTATGTGCTTTAATCAGAAAGGTGACATCTCCACACTAGACAGAACCTCTCTGAAACTGGTTGACAAATTCACCTACCTAGGAAGCAGCGTCTCATCAACCAAAAAAGACATCGGCACACGGCTAACGAAGGCATGGACAGCTGTTGATAGGCTTTCGATCATATGAAAATCAAACCTGACCGATAAAATGAAACGCAGTTTCTTCCAGGCTGTGGTCGTGTCGATACTGCTATATGGATGCACTACTTGGACGCTGACTAAACGGCTGGAGAAGAAGCTAGACGGCAATTATACAAGAATGTTGAGAGCAATATTGAACAAGTCCTGGCAGCAACACCCAACAAGGCACCAACTATACGGTCACCTACCACCTATCACGAAAACTATCAAAGCTAGACGAACTAGACATGCCGGACACTGGTGGAGAAGCAAGGACGAGCTCGTAAGTGATGTACTCCTGTGGACCCCCGCATATGGCCAATCAAAAGCAGGACAACCAATTCAAACATACATATAGCAGCTATGTGAGGATACGGGATGTAACCCTGAAAACCTGCCAGAGGCGATGAATGATAGGGAGACGTGGAGAGAGAGGGTCAGGGATATCCGTGCTGGCTGCACGACATGATGATGATGATGATGATGATGAATTCTACTCTTTACAAAATTAATAGGTGACTTATTCATTATGTAACATCACTGCAGTTCTTCTGCAAGGATGGTTTTGGTATTAAGTAATCCATGAAAGTTGATATGCCATTAAAGAAAGAAACCACTCCAAATCAATTTATAACTGATAACTGTGTGTGTGTGTGTGTGTGTGTGTGTGTGTGATAAGTGATGCAATAGTATCGCGGTTATCGCCGTAGAAAATTGTCGCTACGAGCAAAGTTTAAGTTCAACTCCTGAATAAATCTATCTTTTCTCCTCCCAGCCATGGATGAATATCATGACGGAATGGGTTGTGTAGCTTTGATATAGCAACCAGTCTAGGAGAACGTCAACTCTGAATTCATGCAACCTGTACTCCCTCGAAAACCAAACACGTATCGCATCTTGTCGGTGGCAGAGTTATTATTGTATAAATACATGACTCTTTGTAATGAAATTTAAAAAAAAATAATTTTATTCTAAAATAATGACAAAATCAAAAAAAGATTTAGGAAAATTGGTCATTTTAGATAAAAAATGAGTTCCCTAAGTCTAGCAAGAAAAAACCCTTTCTAATAGATTTTTAGCCTCCCTGTGTCTATAGGGAATTCATTTCTACGATCAGAATTTTTTTTAACCAACTTAGTGCAGTAGGATTGCTGTCCAAGGCTCTAGAAACAAAAGATACAATCCTTAGCTTGTTTAGCGACTGTGTCTAAATCTCTCACCGAGTCAATCAAGTTACTCCCACCGAAGGGAGTAAAAGCCTGGGGGAAGGCCCCCTGAGACCGAAGGAAATATCCAGGTACCGAGACACACTCAGCCAGATCTCTGCCGCAGATAACACGGCCGGCCGAAATGCTACCCGGCACCTGGAGAGGTTTCAGACCGATATTGATCTGCGGTATTTGTTGCTCACCCCACCTAACGGGTAAGTGTGGCACAAGGCCTTTTTTAGGTGGGTCCGGGCGCAGGGCCGGAGCCCACACGCGCCCGACATTCCAAAAAATGCCTATGGCCCCGTCAGCATTCCCCTTATTAGGGGCGCCTCAGGCGCCGGGCAATAACCCCACTCCCGAAGGGTGTAAAAGCCTGGGGGAAAGGCCCTCTGAGGCCGAAGGAAATCTCCAGGTATCGAGACACACTCGGCCGGATCCGTGCCGCAGATAACACGGCCGGCCGAAGTGCTACCCGGCAACTGGAGAGGTGCAGACCGATAGTAATCTTCCCTTCTGGCAGCGAAAACTCTCAGTACTAATAACGGTGAGAAGAGTCCATTATGGTAAGATAGGTAAGACTCCCACAACATAAAGTTGGTGACCTTAGTCAAGGGTGAATAAAGGCTCCATTTTCAATAGCTACTACACCGAGGTGTAGGGGAGGGTGCTACTCCATTCCCTGCAGTTTAATTGTGAAAGACATTTCTATTTCGAGCTAGTCAGTTTAGTCAAGCAGTTCTAATTCAGCTAATTCAATTTAGTATAAGTACACATTTTGTTTACACACGGTTAATATTCAAAACAGTTCTATGTTAAATAATTCAGTTTAGTGTAAACACAGTTTCAATGTCAAAAGACAGTTCCATTTCAAATAATTCAGTTTAGAATTAGCACACAGTTTAAATGTAAGTACGGTTTAATTGTGAAAAAACATTTCTATTTCAAGTTATTCAGTTTAATAAAACAATTCAGTTTAGCATAAGTATGCCGTTAGTTCTATTTAGCCCATAGATAGGGCCCTATCAGGTGCTACCACGCCGGGCCAGAGTGGACCTGGGAGCAATGGCAATGAAGGGGTGCACCGTATTCCTCAACCCCCCAGCATTACTGGGACCTCACTATCAGACTGTTTAGTGTCATACCCAGGACACTCATTAGGAGGGTCTTACCCCTCTGCAGAGGTGCAGTCTGTGTATCCTACAGCCCCAGCCGACCGGGCAATACACAGAGTTAAATGTCAAACCGTTATAATACAGATAATTCCGTTTAGACGTCAAAACAGTTCTATTTCGAGCAATTCAGTTCAGCATTAGTACGCAGTATAAATGTCAAAACAGTTCCATTTTAAACAATTCAGTTTAGCTTAAATATGCAGTTTAAATGCAAAAATCAGTATAGTGAAAGAAGCACAGTTTAGTTCTATTTAACCCATAGATAGGACCCTTATTAGGTGCTACCACTCTGGGCCAGAGTGGACCTGGGAGAGATGGCAATAAAGGGGTACTCCGCATCCCCCAACGCTCCAGAATCACTGGAACCTCACCATCAGATTGTTTAGTGTCATATCTAGGACACTCGTTGGGGAGGTCTTACCCTTCTGCAGAGTTGCAGTCGGTGTATTATACAACCCCAGCCGACTGGGCAAGGGCTCTTTGGTCTTCGTAAGGCAACTGGTATGGAAGAAAGAAAACTCTGAATTCTAACTGAATCCAAGAGGTTTGGTAAGTACGGAATTCTTCAATAAAATATATATATATAATACGCTCCCAGTTATCGACCTCCATATAAGTGCACGTGAACTGACGGGAGTTAGGCAAAAACATTTTTAAAAATCAATGTCAGGAGACATGCTCAAAATAAACTGAATTTGTGGCCTAAATTACAATAAATTATAATGACTGTACCTGTGTGCTTATATTTTGCTTTGATGCAAAGTTGTTTTATTTATTTGTTATTTTATTTTATTTCGAAACTGTAAAAAAAGACGAAAATAACCAACTTCAATCGTAGAATTTCAAACATTGCAGTTTATTACATGTGTTTCTTTCCACAAATATGGCTTGAATTACATTGAATTCTTTTTTACCATTATCTTGTTTTGAAGTCACTGTTATCAATTATACTGAAAGAAAACAACATAGAATGAGAAAGAGAGAGAGAGAGAGAGAGAGAGAGAGAGAGAGAGAGAGAGAGAGAGAGAGAATATCGAATAAAAGGTAGGGGGGAAATGTTCTGTTTCAATCATAGATAATATTCTTCATTACCAAGACAATAACGAAATGTCTCATCTTTTGATTATTAACATTCTACTGTATAGACTCGTGGAAGAGGATCGGCTGAAAAGTCCAAAGTCTGACCAAGATACAATCATAGAATGTGATTATGAGGTTTATTTTTCAACATCATCCCCAGAGCAGTCCACACACTTCTTCTATCAGCGTTGGATCCCACTGGTCAAAAGCATCATCAATAGCAGATATGATGTCTTCTTATAATTTTTTTTCAGCCTATAAACCCATACATAGGTCGGTTTTTGGAGGCCTAGTATCGAATGAAAAGAAAAAAAGAAAAAAAAAAACTTCGTCGACTTATAGACAAATACTTGGATCTTGCTCGAGAACTAAAAAATCTGTGAAACAAAACGGTGACGATGATACCAGTTCTACTTTGTGAAAGCCTTGGAGAAAAGACTTGAGGGATTAGAAATCAGAGGATTCGAGACCCTCCACCGCAGTATTGTTGTGATCGCCAAAAATCCTGAGAAGAATCCTGGCGCCCCGAGGAGATTTACTGTCACTCAGACTCCCTGTTGTGAAAAACTCATAAGGAGTAAAATAACAATACTCAGAAAATGTCATTACGCAATTATAAGAAATAAGCTCAGCCAAACAATTGGTTGGTTCGGTGGTTTTACGGCATGCCAACCCTTGCTGGGTTATTTAACACTGAAGTCAGTTTTTTTCTAGCAGTTGCATAGTTACTTGTAACATTTAAAAAAATTAAGCTTAATTAACGAGTCTTCATAAAAAATAATTCATAGATAATTATATGAACGACCTGTCGCCTAGGGTGGTAGAATATGCAGAGGGGTAAGACCCCCCACCGCAACGTGTCACCTAGGTATGACACTAAACTGAAACTGATGATGAGGCACCGGAGGAGGAATCGAGATAAAACAGACCATAGTATTATAAGATTGTCCAGAATACTGAGAAGAGTCCTTGTGAACTACGGAAATTTTTTGTCACTCAGATTCTAGTGAAAGAGCACCAGATAAGGCTGGTATGAAAAACTCACACGGGGTATCTACTGGGAATTGTGCAGGACATTGAAATTTGGCCATTCTACCAAATGGCAGAGGCACAAACCAGAATCTGTGCCGGAGAATGAGACGTATAAAATTCTCTGGGATTTTGAGATACAAACAGATCACCAGATTTCAACCAGACGACCAAACCTAGTGATAATTAACAAAAAAAAGAAAAGAAAAGAGAACTTGCTGAATCGTGGACTTTGAACGCAGAGTGAAAATCAAAGAAAACGAAAAGAGAGACAAGTACTTAGACCTTGCCTGGGAACTATAAATGCTATGGAAGATGAAAGTGACAAATACAAATAATAACTGGAGTTCTCAGAGTGGTCCCCAAAGGCTTACTAAGGGGACTGGAAGAGTTGGAAATCGGAGGACGAACCGAGACCATCCAAACTACAGCGTTGTCAAGATCGACCAGAATACTAAGGAGAGTTCTGGAGATATGTGGACACTTGCTGTCACTCAGACTCCAGTGAAATATCACCAGCTAACGCTTATGTGAAAAACCGCTAAGAATAAAATAATAACAATAATAACTTCTTTTGAACTTTCAGATACAAACGGATCTCTCAATCCCGGCAAGAAGACCAAGTCTAGTTTTTATAAAGAAGAAAAAGATACCATCTTGTGGATTTTGTCTTTCCAGCAGAGCCTAGAATGAAAGTGAAAGAAGAAGAAAAGCTGGTCAAATGTCTCGACCTTGCTCGAGAGGTAAGATGTGTGGAACATGAACGTAATAGTAATACCAATCACAGTTGGAGCTATTGAAACAACCCTCAAGCACCCCTAAAAAGTATTATTTTAGAAAAGTCGGGAAGACATGAGAAGACTTGCTGTCACCAAGATTTTGGTGGAAAATCATCAGTTAAAATTGGTCTCAAAAATTCTATATATAACAAGAAAATTGGGAAAAAAAATGAGGCACCTTAAAACTACCACGGTGCTGTTAACAGTGAGTACTTTGGGCTTGATCAAGAAATGGACAGATAAACAAATACAAATATGAAATACAAAAGAAAATGCACTTTGTGGAACAGCTCATTTCTTCAAGAGAGTAATATCTATGTGACTAAAAATATCACCCAAACGAGACAGCAAAAATCATAAATACGCATAATCCCTACCTCCCCTCATGCAAGGTCTTGGGTAAAGACACAGTAAAGGATTGTAAGAGACGGAAAGTCAAACTGAAAATGAAATAATGATAATAGAATCTGTGTTAAAGCTAGACAGGGTGCACCAAAACAGCAGATGTAAGTTATGTGGTGATAGAGACGAAACGATCAATCACATAATAAGCGAATGCAGCAGACTAATACGGAAAGAGAAGAAGAATATACACGATTGGGCGGGAAAGGTGATCCACTTGAAATTGTGCAAGAAATTTAAATTTGACCATAAAAACAAATGGTATATGCACAAAACAGAATACGTCATTGAACATGAGACGCACAAACTCCTCTGAGATTTTGAAATAAAAACAGCTTACCTAAACTCGGCTAGACGATCAGACCTAATGATAGTAAAAAAAAAAAAATAAATGAATAAATAAATAAATGAAAGAAAAAAGTGAACCTGCCGAGTTGTGGACTTTGTTTGATCACAGAGTAAAATTGAAGGAAAGAGAAAAGAAGGATAAGTACATGGACCTTGCTAGAGAGTTGAAAAAAATTTTGAAACTTGAAATTGTAATTGTTGCTCTTAGTACAGTCACCAAAGGATTGATTCAGGGACAGGAGGGATTAGAAATAAGAGGATAAGTGGAGATTATCCAAATTACAGCTCGGCCAGAATACTGAGAAGAATCCTGGAGACTTAAGGAGACAAGGTGTCACGTAGACTCCGCTGGAAAACCACCAATTAACGCTGGTTTGAAAAACTCTCAAATGAACCAAATAGTAATCTACAGTACAGCTAAAATCAACAAGAATACGTAAAAGAATCGTGAAGAGCCGTGGAAATTTGCTGTCATTCAATGAAAACCACCAGTTTGTGATTATGTAAAAAAAAACTCACAATAAATCAAATACCCAGTGTGTTAAATCAAGAATAGATAAGACGCAACAAAATAGCAAGTGTAGATTTTGTGGTGATAGAGACGAAACGATCAATCATATAAAAAGCGAATGTAGCAAATTAGTACAGAAACAGTATAACACTAGACACAAATGGGTGGGAAGGGTGATCCACTGAGAATTATGCAAGAAATTTAGATATGACCAAACAAATAAGTAGTATATATGCACAAAACATAAATCCTCCTGGAGAAAGCG
This sequence comes from Sepioteuthis lessoniana, assembly GCA_963585895.1. Classification (NCBI taxonomy): domain Eukaryota; kingdom Metazoa; phylum Mollusca; class Cephalopoda; order Myopsida; family Loliginidae; genus Sepioteuthis; species Sepioteuthis lessoniana. The sequence goes on from CAUZXS010002783.1 coordinate 16,052, forward strand.
ATGCATAAAGTTCTCTGGAATTTTGAGATACAGAGGGATTATTTAATATAAACCAGACGACCAGACCTTGTGATAGTCAAAAAAAAAAAAAAAAAAAAAAGAAAAAAAAAGACAACCTGCCGAATAGTAGACTTTGCCGTTTTTGCGGATCACAAAGTGAAAATCAAAGAAAACGAAAAGAGAGATAAGTACTTGTCAGAGAACTGTAAAAACTAATGAAAAAAAATTATTGAACATGAAGGTGATGGGATACTTGTTGTAATTCGTGCGCTCGGAACAATTCCCAAAGGCTTGGTTTGGTTTGGTTTGGTTTGTTGGTTTTATGGCATATCAACCTTTGTAGTTTATTTAACGCCAAATCCATTTTTATGTAAATAATCTGTTCTATTTAAAACAGTTAAGTTTAGCATAAGTACAGTTTAATTGTCAAAAACATTTCCATTTCAAACTATTCAAGCAGTTATATGTAATAATTCAGTTAAGTGTAAATACAGTTTTAATGTCGAAAAACAGTTCTATTTCAAATAATTCAGTTAAGCATAAGCACACAGTTTAAGTGTAAGTACGGTTTAATTGACAAAAACATTTCTACTTCAAGCTATTCAGTTTACTCAATTCATTTTAGCATAAGTATGCCGTTAGTTCTATTTAACCCATAGATAGGGCCCTATCAGGTGCTACCACTCCGGGCCAGAGTGGACCTGGGAGCGATGGCAATGAAGGGGTAGTCTGCATTCCCCAAAGCTTCAGTATTGCTGGAACCTCACCATCAGATTGTTTAGTGTCATATCCAGGACACTCGTTATGGGGGGGGGGTCTTACCCCTCTGCAGAGGTGCAGTCAGTGTATTCTACAGCCCCAGCCGACTGGGCAACCCAAAGGCTTGGCAAAAGGAGTGGAAGACATAGAAATCAGAGGACAAATGGAGGCCATCCAGATATCTTACCTAATGAACTAAAGGGACGCAAAAAAAAAAAAAAAAAAAGAATCATACGGCTGCGAAGATCAGTTCTTCAGAAGCAAGATGATCAGGTAGAATTGTCGATCCAAATAGAAAAGTCTAAATATGGCCTGGATTGACTAAAAAATAAGCTTTTTGATATCGTATACCATGAAGGGATTCCAAAAGTTCGAAACATTTTCAAGTTATCTTCAGTTATAATAATATTTCTAAAATATAACATGGAAAGGTGGCATACTAATCTCATACTAATTATTAAGATCGGCCAGAATACTAAGATGGGTCCTGGACACTTGAGGAAACTTACTGTCTCTCAAACTCCTGTGAAAAACCATCAGCTAAAACTCTCAATGAGTAAAATAATGATAAAATGACCAAAACAACCCAAAGCCGGATGAAGTTGGCAAAGTATGTCACAGAAGATCTTCTACTAGACTTTAAACTACATCTTACGCTTTTAAATGAAATAATATGTGCGACTGGGAAAGGTATGAATCCGATTATTCTCCCTCCAGCTATGGGTAAATAGTAGGGCAGACTAGGTTCTTCAGCCTTGGTGAGGCAATTAGTCTAGGAGAAGGAAAACTCTGAATTCAAACCTGTTAAACTTCGCTTAAAAAATTGACCTTGTGTCATATCCTGCCCGGGCGGAGGGGTTGGGTAAATATGATAATATGCGCGACTGCAACTGTAATAATCCCAGTAAGCATAACATGTAAAGTGGTGTAATGGTTATCGTCGTAGGAATTGGACACGGCGACACGAGTTCAAATCCTGGACTGATTGCATTTCACATAGCACTAATACCCTTGGGAAAGGTATGAATCCAATTATTCTCCCTCCAGATATCGGTAAATAGTAGGGCAGACTGAATTCTTCAGCCTTGGTGAGGCAACTAGTCTAGGAGAAGGAAAACTCTGAATTCAAACCTGTTAAACTCCGCTTAAAAAAATTGATCTTGTGTCATATCCTGCCCGAGCAGAGGGGTTGGGTAAATATGATAACGTATAAATAAAACTAGGTAAATATCATTAACTTCCGAGATATTGTTTGAGCGAATTTTATCAACAAAGGCATAAATTTTGCCTTTCACTTGGTACATATTTCATCAAGATTATTTGTTCTTGTTTTTTTACATAATTTTTTTATGCGCATATACGGAGATCCAAAGAAAAGAAAAGAAAAACACTTAGCGAGTTTTGTGTTTGTCTATGTTTTTATAATGAAACGTGTAAGAATTTCTTACATGTGCGTTCGTGTGTCAATGTGTTGATTGCCTTTTAGAATTGCCGCTAGCACATGCCTGTGTCTATGATAGGAAAAGCACATTTAGTTTATTAATTTTTACAGACGATTTTTTTTTTTGCAACAAGCGTAAAAGACGTAAATAAAAGCATGGAGATAATTCTCTTCACCTTATTGAACTTGAAAAACAACAAAAAATATTTGAGATGAAACCAGCTAAAAGGTGTTAAGATTTTAAATATTCCTTTTCTTTTCAATAGCTACTACACCGAGGTGTAGGGGAGGGCGTTACCCCATTCCCTGGATTGCTCCACTTTACACTTGATCCTCACCATATAATACAGAGTGTTAAGCAAGGCGGAATCAAATACCATTTTTTGAGTCTTTGGTATGACTCGACATGGAGATTGAACCCCAGTCTCCCGGACCATAGATATAAAGGTGTTAAAATTTTGAATATATAAAAATTGGTTCACATCAGAAATATTGCTGTCACTGCCTCAGCCTCCAGCACGAAGTTTCTTAGGAGTCGTATCTATATTGATAGATTTTTTATTAAAAGAAAAAAAAATTGACGAAAAAATAATAAATGCGTGATTATGACAAAATAATTCAGAGTAATATTAAACGTACAGATTTGGCACAGTTACCGTGATGGTTATTTATTTTATTACCTGGTTTTGGTTAGGCCACGAGCTTTTCAGTTAGTTGTTATGTTAGCTAAAATCTTTGAGCGGAGATTTTAGTCAAATTGGAAAGTTTAAGCGATTACATAACGTTCAACACATGAAGGTCAAAATGTAAACAAAATAGCTTCATATCTTGTCTGAATTGTCTGATTGGAGAAATAAAAACAGTGAATTTTGGACACGTGAGAGATGACACAATAATTTAGCAACATGATATCACCCCCAGTGATATCCTGAATTTAAATATATAAAAATCAACAAATTTTGCAAAAGTTGTCAGTTAGCCTGTCAGTGAGAAGTGCGCATTCAGAGTGTTCTGTCGGGCTGAGGGGGTGTGTCTCTTTGTGTGTGTTCATAGACCCTTACAGACTCTCTCTCTCTCTCTCTCTCTCTCTCTCTCTCTCTCTCTCTCTCGTGCTTCTGTATGCAGTCTGAACATCGAACAATAAGTGATTGTTAATTGTTGACGGAGAGTTCTTCTTGGTTTTTCAGTTGCCAACACCCAGGCAACTTTATTCCAACAGATGACCCTGACTATCAGAAGAACTTCCGGAAGAATTGATAAAGGAACTATCCGAAAATGTGATACTATCGGAACACACATAACAATTGTCAAAACAAATGTAGAAGTAGACCCTGGTGTAATGTGCCCGTGGTGTAATGGTTATCGTCGTAGGAAATGGACACGGCAACACGAGTTCAAATCCTAGACAAGATTGATTGCATTTCACATAGCACTAATACCCTTGGGAAAGGTATGAATCCAATTATTCTCCCTCCAGCTATGGGTAAATAGTAGGGCAGACTGGGTTCTTTAGCCTTGGTGAGGCAACTAGTCTAGGAGAAGGAAAACTCTGAATTCAAACCTGTTAAACTCCGCTTAAAAATTGACCTTGTGTCATATCCTGCCCGAGCCGAGGTGTTGGTAATTATGTAGAAGTAGACCCTGTTGGTGACGCCTAGAGCATGCTAACAGCATCCCTTTCAGTCATAACCCCACCCCCAAAAAGGAAGTTAGTTGTCTAAATTTCTGAGACGAAGCTTGGTGATTTTTATCATTAAGGGTTTTCGGACTATTGTTTTCATCTTTATTGTTATTTCCACAACATTTCCTCTGATATGTCCTCCGGCCTTCTACAGATGTTTGTCGAACTCGGGAACCGTCACTGATCTTTGAACAACGTCCTTTATTGAATCCACGGGGGTCACCTGTTCTAATTCCGTTAGCCATAACCAGGTACAAGTGTTAAGTATTCCTGTATTGTTACTCGTCTGCAGCCAGCAGTGAACCTGCAACCTCCAGATGATTGTCTCCTTAGAAGCATAGGGAACCAACGCCTATAACCGTTACGCCATTTGTTTTCACACAGTTAAATGTTTTCAACTATTGCTATCTAATATTACTAGTTTTGTTTTCACATAGTTAATTGGTTTCAAGTATTGCTATCTAACACTAAGAGTTTTGTTTTCACATAGTTAAATGGTTTTAAGTATTGCTATTTAACATCGGTAATTGTATTCAACATATGGGATGCAAGCTGGAACGTAGTTTTCTTTTCCAGAAGGCAGAGCGCCATATATTCAAGGAAGCGGTCAGGAGTTGAACAGCTGGAGGAAGAAAAAGGTGGATCTATGACTTTTTCAAGGTCACAACGTAATACGTTCAGGGGTTTAACTTGGTTCATGGAGTCCATTGTTTATTACGATAACCGTTACGCTACCTATGACTCCCTTTATAAAATAGTAAGATTAAATCATATTTTACTAAACTAGTTACTTTTGTCCGCGTAAATTTTACTTTCATTAAACAGAAGATGAAACAGGAATCTTTTTATACCATACATTTCCTCATTTTCCCATGTCTACATAATACAACGGTTATCTTTGAAGAAAATTGAATCGAAGACCAGTGTTCAGTTTCTGGACTAAGCTGTTTTCATTTTACTTCCTGTTCATGCTTTTGCGAAAGGTATAAACCAATTGATCTCCCTCCAGGTATGAGTACGCAATAGAGCAGCCTGGTTTGGTTGGGTTTTATGGCATATCAACCATTGTAGGTTATTTAATGCCAAATACTCTTTATGCGTATATATTAAATATATATGTTTTGGTTGGGTTGGGTTTTATGGCATATCAACCATTGTAGGTTATTTAATGCCAAATACTCTTTATACATATATATTAAATATATAGGATTTGGTTGGGTTGGGTTTTATGGCATATCAACCATTGTAGGTTATTTAATGCCAAATACTCTTTATACATATATATTAAATATATAGGATTTGGTTGGGTTGGGTTTTATGGCATATCAACCATTGTAGGTTATTTAATGCTAAATCCTCTCTATACACATTTATTAAGGATTCTGGAATTAGTTTGGTTTAGTTTTATGGCATAGCAACCATTGTTGCTTATTTAATGCCGAATCATCTTTATATATATATATATATAATTTATTTTCGTCAGGTTTTATGGCATATCAACCATTGTGGGTTATTTAATGCCAAATCCTATTTTTTACATATACTGAATATATATGATTTGGTTTGGTCAGGTTTAATGGCATATCAACCATTGTAGGTCATTTAATGCCAAATCCTGTTGAGTCATCTATATTAAATATATACGACTTGTAAATACATTTTGTAGATAACATTCGTAAATGCGTCTGAGCTTTTTTTTTTGCATACAATTAAATGGTTTTAAGTATTACTAAATGAGAGTCAGAATTTATGATCAATTATTTGTTTGCAGTCATAGTTTGTTGCATTTGACCCATAGATATGACCCTATCAGGTGCTACCATTCCTGGTCAGAGTGGACCAAGGAACAAAGTCAATCAAAGGATACTCTGCATTCCCCGAATTTCCAAGACTGGGGCCTCGCCAGACGATTTAATGTCATACCCAGGACACGCGTAGGGGGAGGGTCTTATCCCTCTGCAGCGATGCAGTTGGTGTATTCTACAGTTCCAGTCGACTGGGCTTAGAGCAGCCTAGGTTTTTTAGCCTTGGTAAGGCAACCACTCTAGAAGAAAAACTCTTAATTTAAATCAGCAGTACCTTACCTAAGAAATTGACCTTGTGTCTCATCTTGCCTGTGGATGAAAGGTTTGGGAAAATATATTCATTGCCTCTACTGCATCAGTTATAGTGACAGTAATCCACACCAGATAGAGTCATAATTGTATTTACAAAAGTTTGAGTACTCCATAAGTATAAAAGCTTATTCAACCGCTTACAGACTATTCAAATGTGTGTGCAAACTCGGACCATCATACGTTTGTATTCAAAACATCTGCGCTTAAAAATATTGGAAAGTCTCATAACAACAGACGGCATTTCATACCTCAGTTTGTCAATTGTGTGATTTCCTCGTTCTGTAGTGCTGACCCAGGATTTCTTGAAGCCACAGATGCTTAAAGACAGTTTACTTTTGACTTGCATTCAAAGATCTGCTTGAGGCTACGTCTACAATTTGCTTATAGTCTGATTCTCGCTATTCTCTGAAATTCGTCGAAATTCTTTCATCCTTTCTTACCTATAATTTTATTCATTTCTTGCCGTCTGTAGAAATATCGATTGAACTTCGTTTAATCAGGCACAAGGGCAAATGATGAGAATGTAAAAGACGTGTAGGAAGATTGTGAATTTGGGAATTTTTCTTGTTTCTTAAAATGTGTTTTTTGATGCATTTATTATTTTTTAATGTGGTGGAACTGAGTTTGTAACTGTTCTCCTAAAAATCTTTCAATCAATTATTTTCTAAGAAGGGATTTCCAGCGTTCACAGATGTTTCAAAATGGTTCGATATGTTAACTGTATTGTAAAGGCCTGCAACACAAAGAAATGTGAAAATGTTGAATTTGTTACGTTTTGGAAGACGATCTTGTTAGTTACTAAGGTTTCTTTAGTATGTTACACTGGCCGTAAATTTGTTATATAATTAAGGAATGATTTTTTATATTAATCATTTATCGTTAATTATATTTTATCATTCAGTTTGGTTGAAATTTGAACTATTCGGCTAAAGAGTTCAGGTGCATAGTCATTAAGTATAGTTTTACGCTCGCGTGCAAAGGATATAACAACTATTATCATAATAAACCCCCAGACAGGAAATGGGCTGGAGTGTGGATGACGTCATACCCGGAAGAGATGGTCCTGAGAATCTGAGGATTTTGAAAATGAGTCAGTTGAGAGTTGAGATTGGACCATAGAAGCAGAGAGTTGAGTTTCTGCCATTGAGGCATACAGTTCGATTTGGCCCGTTGAAGATGTAGTTGCGTTTTTCAGATCTCTACCGACAGAGATCTTAAACATCACAAGATGCGCCGCACGTTGGGGATTTAAGAATTGTGTCTCTCCTCGTGTCGAAGAACCAAAGTCAGAAACTTATAAACTGTTCGTATCTGAAACGACTGAGTCCACCTGTTTTCGCCTGTATTTGTATTGTGGGTTTGTATTTGTATATGTACCGTTGAATTGATATCATTACGATTATTGTGGGTATACAACACATTGGTTTAGTTTGATTTGTTTTGATGGCATATCAACCATTATGGGTTATTTAATGCTAAATCAACTTTATACATCTATATTAAATATATATGATTTGGTTGGGTTGCCTTTTATGGCATATCAACCATTGTAGGTTATTTAATGTCAAATCCTCTTTATACATCTATATCAAATATATATGATTTGGTTTGGTTGGGTTTTATGGCATATCAACCATTGTAGGTTATTTAATGTCAAATCCATTTTTATACATATATACTAAATATATATGATTTGGTTTAGTTGGGTTTAGTTTAGAATTTAGTTTAACTTAAGTACACTGTTTAAATATAAAAAACAGTTCTATTTCAAAAAATTCAGTTTAGCATAAGTACAGTTTTTGTTTACAGACAGTTAAACGGAAAAACAGCTCTCTTTTAAACAATCCAATTAAGCATTAGTACACTGTTTAGTTCTATTTGACCGATAGATAGGACCCTATCAGGTGCTACCACTCCGGGTCAGAGTGTACCTGGGAGCGATGGCAATGAAGGGGTACTCCGCATTCCCCAAAGCTCCAGCATTACTGGAGCTTCACTACCATATTGTTTAGTGTCATATCCAGGACACTCATTGGGGAGTCTTACCTCTCTGCAGAGAGGCAGTCGGTGTATTCTCGCCTTACATTACTTACAGTCAATGCTTAGCAGAGTAAAGGTTGCTTACATGCCATTATGATTTACTAAGCTTTGATCAGTCTGGCATTTTAGAGGTGCCTGTGGTGTGGTCGTTATCTTTGTAGGAAATGGACACGGCGACACGAGTTCAAATCCTGGACGAGACTGATTGCATTTCACATAGCACTAATACCCTTGGGAAAGGTATGAATCCAATTATTCTCCCTCCAGCTATGGGTAAATAGTAGGACAGACTAGGTTCTTCAGCCTTGGTTAGGCAACTAGTCTAGGAGAAGGAAAACTCTGAATTCAAACCTGTTAAACTCCGCTTAAAAATTGACCTTGTGTCATATCCTGCCCGAGCGGAGGGGTTGGTAAATAGTATCAGTCTGGCATTTTAGTCCAAGGTTTCTGGCAATATCAACTGTTATCATTTAAAAAGCTTCGCAGTCCAGTCGACTGGGGATGCAGAATAAACCGACTGAGTCTCTGTGGAGGGATAAGACCCCCCACGAGGATTTTGGATATAATACTCAACTATCTGATTGTGAGGCTCCAGTTCTTGGGCTTTGTGGAATACGAAGTAACATTCATTGGCATTATCCCCATGCCCACCCTGACCTAGAGGAGTAATATCTGTCAGGTTTACATCAATTGGTCAAATAGAAATATTAAATCCTTTTCTATACTTGAAACCATTTAATTGTGAGCAAATAAAACTTGTCGTGTCAAATAGCAATACTTGAAACAATTTAACTGTAATCAAATGACTGATGTTAAATTGAATCATTAGTTTAACATTTTAATACTGGAAACCATTTAACTGTGTGCAAATAAAACTAGTCGTGTCAAATAGCAATACTTGAAACCATTGAACTGCGTGCAAAAATTAACTCTGGTTCGTTTAAAAAATGTTACCAACTAATCATTCGTTTACAAGTCATTTATATTTGATATACAGGGTGGAGCGATGAAATTGTCGTCCTAGAAAAGACGACATGATTCCATTTCCGTTTAATGAAAACCGGTTTTTTTTTTGTTGCAGACCACCTACTAGTTGGCCAGTTGTGTACAAATCCCAAGAGCGATAGGAGCCTTCTATCATGTCTGAAAGTGACACAATGTTCAACGAGCAAGATCGGAGATGCACCGCTGTACAACTCATGCGCTCTACTGATCCAAGTTATGACAACAGGACCATTGCCAGCACCCTCAAAATGCAAATCTGGATTGCCACGAATAACAGGGACGTTCCCAGGGTGATGAAAACAAACTTTCCGGCTACGGTTATGGTCTTCGGTGTGGTTTCAAGAGAGAGCCACATTATGCCACCTCACATCTTCGAAGTCGGCTTGAAAGTCAACACCAAAGTGTACTTGGATGTGTTGAAGAGTGTGGTGATCCGCTGGTGCAATGAGGTGGCCGTTGGCAGACCCTCGGTGTGGCAGCAGGACTCGGCGCCGGCCCACAAGTCCAAAGAGACCAGACTTGGCTTCAAAAGGAGTGCTACGACTTTGTACCCTTCTTTCACTGGCCCCCCTCCCCCGACTGAATCCGCTGGACTACTTTGTTTGATCATACGTCGAGAACATCACGAACATGACCTCACACAACACCAAAGCCAGCCAGATCGCCACCATCCGACGAGTATTCGCCGAACTCCCACCGGCACTTGTGGAAAAGGCATGCTCCCAGTACCGGATCCGTATCGAGGTGGTGATTGAGGCTGAAGGCGGCTATATTGTATAGATGTCAGCTCTACTACATAATCAAGTTACCTGAATTGATTTTTTCAATAAAAGTCTTAAAATAAATCTGTCGTGTTGTTTTCTTTAGGACGACAATTTTATCGTTCCACCCTGTATATGTATAAAGAAGATTTGGCATTAAATAACTTACAAGGTTTAATATGCCGTAAAACCCAACCAAAACACATCATACATATTTAATATATATATATAAAGAAGATTTGGTATTAATTAACTTATAAGGAGTGATATGGCGAAAAGCACAACCAACAAACCGAACAAATAATCAGAGCTTTGCTTATTCACACACACACACACATATATATATATATAGGACTCACGTTGCTTAAAAACGTTTGAAAATCTGGTGTTATTTACAAAACTAAATTTCTGATTGTTTTCCATCGTTCATTCTATCAACTTTCAAAACGTCACGTAAAACAATGATTCTTAACATGTGCTTCCTTGCCGAAAACCTCACAAAAACCAGTGGTTCACTGCAGAAAACGTCAGGTAAAACAGTGATTCTTGGCTAAAACGTCACACAAACCAGTGATTCTTGACATGGATCTGGGAGATTTTTCCCTCGGTATACCGAAAGAGAAATTTTCCTCTCCCATTCACTTTGAAAAGGTGGTTCCATTTTTATTTGGTTTTCCCACCAACTTGTTGGTTGACAGTGATTTTTCGGTAGCAAATGATGTAATCAGAAAGAAATGTAATTTACTGCTATGGAATACAGAAGTGACTTATCCTTATCATATCCGGGCAGGATATGACACAAGGTCAATTTTTAAGCGGAGTTTGACAGGTTTGAATTCGGAGTTTTCCGTCTCCTAGACTAGTTGCCTCACCAAGGCTGAAGAACCTAGTCTGTCCTATTTACCCATAGCTGGAGGGAGAATAATTGGATTCATACCTTTCCCGAGGGTATTAGTGCTATGTGAAATGCAATCAGTCTCGTCCAGGATTTGAACTCGTGTCGCCGTGTCCATTTTCTACGACGATAACCATTACACCACGAGCACCTCCGTTATGGAATACAGAAGTGACTTATAAATGAAGCTGAACCAACGTTTGGAACTTCAACTTGACAATCAGATAGGTAAACACTCGCAAGAGAGTTGTTATTTTTTAGGATTCATATTTTCTACTTCGTTTTTGCTTTTGTAAATAAATTTATTTTCTCTTACACGGAATTTATGCTTATGTGGACCTGAAAATTATTTTCTATCAAAAATGGGTCACACAAAAGAAAAATTTGAGAAACACTGGCTTAAACAACTAAGGTGGCCCCTAAGTTCTTGTCTGTCATTAAAAGAGATGCCAATGGTGAATCTTTGACAATTCTTCAAATTCTGCAAGACAAGATAAAGACCTTTTTTTAATGATGTAATTCGCTCAGTGTTATATGATTGGTTAAAGGAAGAACCAAATAGAAAGATTCTTGTTTAAATCTTGCCATTTAGAAATGATTGTAAATCCTTTTTTAGACAAATTTTTTCCTAGTTTCTCTTTTTAATTATTAACGTTTCGACTGAATACAAAACGGAATTCTTCTGTCAACAGAATATTATGAGGTTGACATTTACGATTCCACAGTAAATACGCCTGAAAAAGGCCAGAGAGTGTACGGATGAAACTTGGCGCAACATAAAATCAAACTTACTGCCGAACAAATTTGCAAAACTCGTTGAAAGGGAATAGTCATCAAAAGTTGCTTCTCTTCTTCCCAAACCACTTGGCCACGGAGACGAAGTATTGGTAAACTTCATAGATGAAATTAATACTGATCGTTTTTGACTAAAGGCTTGACACTGTTGTTCCTTGTAAATTATTATTGTCAGGCTTGTGTTCGAATTTTAGCAGATTAGCAGTAAATCCAACCGACAATCTATATTGCTCAAGGAATCAGCACAAGCGGAAAGTTTACATTGATCTCTGTTAACTGAATAATAATAATAATAACAATAAAAAGAGAATTTGCAAAATTTTCGACTTTGCTGTTCCGGCGGACCATAGAATAAAACTGAAAGAATGTGAAAAGAAGGATAAGTACCTCGACCTTGCAAGAGAATTGAAAAATCTGTGGAACATGAACGTGACGATTGTGCCAATTGTGATTAGTGCTTTTGGCACAATAACTAAAGGATTATCAAACTTGGAGGACTTGAAAGTTGGCAGACGGGTAGAGACTATCCAAACGACAGTATTACTGAGAACGGTCAGAATCCTGAGAAGAGTCCTGGAGACTTGAGGAGACTTGCTGTCACTCAAACTCCAGTGAAAAACCATCAGCTAACACTGATGTGAAAAACTCTAAAGGAGTAAATAATAATAAAGAAAACTCATGGCAATGCATAAGGCCTTGCATCCGAGAGACGATATAGACTGACTATATGTGTCAAGAAAAGAAGGAGGTAGAGGACTCGCGTGCATTGATGATAACGTCGGTGCATCGGTCTCGAAGACGACATAAAAAAAGCAAAGAAAGACAGATTATAGCGACCAAAAATAACACAAAGGTTAGGTAGTTTGGGTTTTATGGCATATCAACCTTTGTTGGTTATTTAATGTCAAATCCATTTTTATTCAAACAATCAGTTCTATTTCAAACAATTCAGTTTAGCATGAGTACACTGTATAATTGTCAAAAATATTTCTATTTCAATCTACTCCGTTAAGTCAAACAGTTCTAATTCAAACAATTCAGTTTAGCATCAAATGTCTAAATGTTAAAACAGTCCTATTTCAAGCAATTCAGTTTGCATGAGTACACAGTTTAGTTCTATTTGACCCACAGATAAGATCCTGTCAGGTACTACCATTCCGGGCCCGAGTGGACCTGGGAGCAATGTCAATGAACCTCACCATCGGATTGTTTTGTGTTATATCCAGGACACTCGTTGAGGTGTCTTACTCCTTTGCAGAGATACAGTCGGTGTATTCTGCAGCCCCAGCCAACTGGGTAAAAACAACACAAGCATCAACAGAATTACATTAACATGACGAGAAAAAAGGGAAGAAAAACGATTGTATGAACATTTTAAGCGACAAACATGCGAAATTTCACCTGAAAAAACTTGGAAATGGCTAAGAAAATTGAAACCTTAAGAGAGAAAGTGAATCTCTTCTAATCATCATCATCATCATCATGTCATGCCGCCAGCACGCATATCCCTGACCCTCTCTCGCCACTTCTCCCTATCGTTCATCGCCTCTGGTAGGTCTTCAGGGCTACATCCCGTATTCTCACATAGCTGCTGTATGTATGTTCGCGCTGGTCGTCATGCTTTTGCCCGGCCATATGTGGGAGTCCATAGGAGTACATCACTTATGAGCTCGTCCCTGCTTCTCCAGCAGGGTCCTGCATATCTGGTTCGTCTAACTTGGATAGTTTTCGTGATGGTAGGCTGGTGGCAGCATAGTTGGTGCCTTGTGGAGTGTTGCCGCCAGGACTTTTTCAATATTGCTCGTAACATTCTTAGCAGTACAAAATAACACCAAAAGGACAAGCTACGTTAGAGAAAAATAGACAAGACGCAACCAAATAATAAATGTAGGTTATGTGGTGATAGAGACGAAACGATCGATTATATAATAAACGAATACAGTAAATTTTGTGCAAAAAGAGTTTAAGACTAGACACAACTGAGTGGGGAAGGCAATCCATTGGTAGTTGTGCAAAAAATTGAAATTTGACCATAAGAACAAAAGGTATATGCAAAACCCAGAGTCTATCCTGGAGAATGAGACACATGAACTTCTCTAGGATTTTGATTTATAAACGATTCACCTAATCTCAGCTACACAACTAGATCTAGTGATAGTCAAAAAAAAAAAAAAAAAAAAAAAAAAAGAAAAGAAAAAAGAGAACCTGTTGAATATTAGACTTTGCCGTTCTGGTTGACCAGAGAGTGAAAATAAAAGAAAGAGAAAAGTAAGATAAGTACCTAGATCTTGCTATTGAACTACCCCCCCAAAAAAAACAAACAAACAAACAAACAATGGAACACGAAGATGACGGTGTTTGGTTCACTTGGGACAATCCCCAAAGGATTGGTAAAAGGGATTGTAAGATTTGGAAATAAGAGGAAAAGGGAAGACCATCCAGACTTCAGCATTATTAAGATCGGTCAGAATACTGAGAAAAGTCCTGGAGACCCGAGGATATTTGCTCTCACTAAAACTCCAGCGATAAATCATCAGCTAATGCTGGTTTGAAAAACAGTCATAAGATTGAATAATGATATCTCAAAACCAAGCTCTGCTGTAGAAATCTCGCCCAAAGAATAAGCTCCAGAAAATTTCCCTTGTAAAATACTCTTAAACTGAAAAAGGGAAAAACTCAACCAAATAAACCAAAAGACAAGGAAATTGATGACATTGCACACTCAGGAGATGGTATAGATTGACTTTATGGATAAAGTAAAGAAGCAGGAAAAGTACTAACAACATTAAGGACTCGGTAGCAGTATAAATTCAAGTACTCGAGAAATATATAAAAAAGTGAAAAGAAAGACTAATTAACAGCAAAAAAAAAAAAAAAAAAAAAATTTTTAAATTAGGAAACAGAAATGGGAAGAAAATCTACTGTAAAGATTCAAGATCTAGATATGCCTAAGAAAGGGAAACCTCAAAAGAGAAACTGAATCTCTTTTAATAACGGCACAAATTAATGCCATAAGAACCAATATTATTGAAGAAATTAATAATACACAATTAAAATAGCAAGTGATGGTTATGAGGAGATAGACATGAAACGGTTAATCTCATAAGCGAATACAGCAAACTAGTACAAAAGAATTTCTGAGACGTTTCGGCCGATATATCCTCTGGCCTTCTTCAGGTGTTTGTTGTCTAAATTTCTGAAACAAAGGTTGGTGATTTTTATCATTAAGGGTTTTCGGGGTTATTGTCTTAATCTTTATTGTTATTTCCTCAACGTTTCGTTCGATATGTCCTCCGGCCTTCTTCCGGTGTTTGTCGAACTCGGGAACCTTCACGGAACTTCAAACTACGTCCTTTATTGAATCCACGGTTATGGCTAACGAAATTAGAACAGGCGACCCCCGTCTATGATACTCAGAAGAGTCCTGGTGACTTGAAGAGACTTGCTGTCACTTAGACTCTCGAGAAATACCACAAATTAAAACTGGTGTGAAAAACTGTCAAAGAGTGAAACAATAATAAAATCACATAATAAGGGAATATAGCAAATTGACACTGGAGTATAAGACTAGGCACGACTGGGTGGGCATAGTGATCCACTGGGAATTATGCAAAAAATTGAAATATGTCAATAGTATATGTACAACCCGGAATCTATCCTGAAGAATGAGACACATAAACACCTATGGGATTTTAACATACAAACGGATCCCCTAATCCCGGCTAGAAGACCAGACCTCATAACTGTCCCGGTGGACCACAGAATAAATCTGAAGGAATGTGAAAAGAAGGATAAGTACCTCGACCTAGCTACAGAATTGAAGAAGCTGTGGAACATGAAAGTAACGATTGTGCCAATTATGATTGGTGCGTTAGGCACAATAACTAAAGGATTATTAAAAGGCCTTGAGGACTTGGAAGTTGGCGGACGGGTAGAGACTATCCAAATGACAGCATTGCTGAGAACGGCCAGAATCCTGAGACGAGTCCTTGAGGAGACTTGCTGTCACTCAAACTCCAGTGAAAAACCATCAGCTAACACTGATGGGAAAAACTCTGAAGGAGTAAATACTGAAATTGAAATTTATCCAGACAATCAAATGGTACATGCAAAAACCAATATCCACCCTTGAGAATGAAACGCAAAAAAAAAAAATCCCTGGGATTTTGAGATATAAACAGATCAACTAATCTCGGCCAGAAGATCCAGGCAAAGAGAGAGAGAGAGAGAGAGAGAGAGAGAGAGAGAGAGAGAGAGAGAGAGTACTTACTGTATTGTGAACTTAGCTATCTCAGTGGACCATTAAGTAAAAATCAAAGAAAGTGAAAAGAGAAGCAAGAACTTGCCAGAGGACTAAAGAAAAGCTATGTAATATGAAAGTGACGATAATGCCAATTGTAATTCCAAACTACGTACAGCATTGATGAGATCGGTCAGAATACTGAGAAAAGTTCTGGAGACTTGAGGAGACTTGCTGTCACTTAGACTCCAGTGAAAGTTGATCAACTAATTCGCAAGAAGTAAACAAATAATAAAGCAAAAAAATTATATACATAGAAGACTACCAAGTGTGCGTTATGTGGTGAAAGTAATGAAAAGAGATTGAAATTGGGGAGATAAGAAACACACACACACACATACAGAGAGAGAGAGAGAGAGAGAGAGAGAGGGAAAGAAGGGGGGTGATTGGTTAAGAAAGAATACTGAGAGAATGGTTAAAGATGTATGCGTATATAAAAAGAAATACGCCAATGACAAATTCTGTTGGAAATATAACAAATGTTCAGACCATACGATCAAACGCGAGAAACATTGCAGACAGTGTACGTTGTACCTCATCTGATGTTCCGAAGAAAGCCGAAGTTGGTCGGAAATCAACAGTTGGTGAATAATGGCGATGTTGCAGTGAAGGTAGAAGAAGGAGAAGAAGAAAAAAAAAATGACACCATCTGTTATTTACTCGGAGAAGTTTTCGTTTTGGCTACTCTATGATTTGTAACTCGAGCTGACTGTAGAATATTCAGTCAATATTTTCGTGTTTTCCAGCAGAACTTGTTGAATAAGAAAATATCTTCAAGTTGTCATTCAATCTTTATACATTTGTTTATGACTTATCCCTACTGCACCTGTCTCCGGACATAGATTTTTTTTTATTTTTACTATTTTCTTTTTTCGTTATTTTTTGACGATTTTACGTACGTATCTGTGTCTTTATTTCTGGAGAAGCGAATACACATTCTGTCAGTTTTAAGTTGTCTGAATTTTCTTGGACAAACATCTATATGTCAACATAGTACGTAATGTGTTGCAAGACTTGGAAGTTGGCGGACGGGTGGAGACTATCCAAATGACAGCATTACTGAGAACGGTCAGAATCCTGAGAAGAGTCCTGGAGACTTGAGGAGACTTGCTGTCACTCAAACTCCAGTGGAAAACCATCAGCTAACACTGATGTGAAAAACTCTAAAGGAGTAAATAATAATAATAATAATAATAATAATAATAATTGTAATTGGAGCTCTTGGTACAGTCACTAAAGGATTATTAAAGTAACTAGACGACTGGGAAATAGGAGGACGATTGGAGATCCTCCAAACAACAGCATTATTAAAATCGGCCCGAATACTGAGAAGAGTCCTGGAGACTTCAGGAGACTTGCTGTCACTCAGACTCCAGTGAAAAACCATCAGTTAGCATTGGTGCGAACAACTCTTAAATAAGTGAAATAATAAGACATTTTTTGTTTGGTTTAGTTTGGTTGGGTTTTATGGCATATCAACCATTGTTGGTTATTTCAAGCCAAATCCTCTTAATACATCTTTATGATTTGTAAACACATTTTGTTAATATTTTTAAACGAACCTGGGCTCATTTTTTGCGCACAGTTACATGGTTTTAATTTAGTATAAGTCATTTGCTTGCACACAGTTTTAATGTCAAACAGTTCGATTTGACTCTATCTGGTGATACCACTGCGGGTCAGAGTTGACCAGGGAGCAATGATAACGAAGGGATGTTCCACATCACTCACCATCAAATTGTTTTGTGTCATATCCAGGATCTCATTGAGGGGGGGGGGTCTTACCCCTCTACAGAAATGCAGTCGTTGCATTCTATAGCCAACCCCCTCAGTTGACGAGACTAACATTTATATGTAACTATGTACCTATCATTCGTACGTGTCACAGTTTCATCTGCTAATGCCGTGCTGTTTGCTTTTGTTACGTTGAACGATTAAAAAATCTAAGAGTGAAAGAACACACACACACACACACACACACACACACACACATATATATATATATATTTTGTTTGCTTTATATATAAATGAAGAGTGCTCAGTGTCGGTAACACAACATATGCATGAGTTAGGAGCGCGTAGACACAGAGTCCCTGGCGTTTGTTTACTCGATTTCTTGTTTATGTGATCATAATCGAATGATAAAGAAAAAACTGACAGTCATCCAGCAGCGATGATGATATCCTAATGAAACGCAGTCTGTCCAACTATTTTACACATAGCTTGGTCGGGGAGAGATGGATTACGGACTTTCCCAAGAGCATTAGCGCCAAGTGAGACATAAAAAGCCTCGTTTAGATTTTGCACCCGGATCATCGACTTCATTTCTTTCCAACGATAACCGACATATATATATATATGTTGTCATCCACAGACAGATCTGTTTCGTTCTATCAGAACTCATCAGTGTGGTTAGACAGGCTAGATTCCCGAAGCTGGGATCGAAACCCGGTTTACTCAAACGCCGATCCAAAATTCTATCACTCAGCCACGAGGAAACCAGCGCAAGAGTAGGAAATTTAAACGGTTATGAATCACAATTTTTATTGAATACTTATATCCGCTTAACGGCTACCGAGAGCTCGATTCCTATATATATATATATATATATATATATATATGTGTGTGTGTGTGTGTGTGTGTGTATGTGTGTGTATGTATGTGTATGTGTGTTTGTTTGTTTAATTGTTGACGGAGCTTCATCTAAGAATGAATAATATTACATTAGGAGGCGCTCATAGTATAATGGTTACCGTTGTAGGTAATAGACTCAGTGACCGAAGTTTGAACCCAGGACGAAGTTGTTTACATTTCCCACAGCTAATTCCCTCCAAGTATTCTCCCTTCAGCTATGGGTAAATACTAGGGCAGAATGGGCCCTTTAACTTTGGTAGGGCAACCGATCTCGGAGAAGGAAAACTCTAAATTCACACCTGTTGATGTCCGCTTTAAAACTGACTTTTTGTCGCATCCAGCTCATGCACAGAGGTTGGGTAAATATATTACTAAAAAATTAATATTGTTTGTCTATCGATTCCAAAATTAATAATTAGTCTGGATTTATTTTTTAAAAATAGGTCGAAGCTTTTTCTTTGTATACAAAGGTGTTGGTAACAAAGCCTATATCTTTAGTAAGAGGCCAATTGTTATTAAGAAGTTGATTATGTTTTTAAGAGCTGTTTTTTAAAAATAGTTCCTTCATGCTGTTCGCTGTTTTTAGAAGTTGATTATGTTTTTAAGAGCTATTTTTTTAAAAATACTTCCTTCATGCTGTTCGCTTTATAAAACTTTCCTGGTGTGGTTGGGTCTTGTGCATTTTATAAAAATGTGTTTGATTGACTATTGGTTTCCACAAGGACATTTTGGGGGAGTTTCATCTTTAAGAATGAAGGATTGAGTTAGTCGAGTGTGTCCAATGCGTTGTCGAGTAAGGGTTGTTCCTTCTCTTCTGGTTACCTGTTTCTATTTCGATTTTGTATTGGGGAGATCCATTTACTGTTTGAAAAAAAAAATCGTTCTCATTTGCTTCATTTGAGTCTAGATTTCAGGGATCTGTACGGTCACCGTTGTAAAACTGGAGAGTTCCACGCCCGCATACTTTTTAGAATTTTCTATCGGACATAAACATCACAGAGATCTTTGATGAATCCGTAACAGCAATGCTTCGGTGCATTCTTATTCCGTTCTGAAGGCCCTTACGAATGGAAGTTCTCTTTCCGGACATTCTCTGTATTAGATCCCTTGACTATATTGTCCGCATTAATATTCCACAACGTCAGTGATTATCAAAACTGCCGTGCCCTACGTAGTTTATTTATTTTTTACCCATTCCGTCCAAGAAGAAAGTCTCTGGTGTTGTGGCTAATGTTCTTCACTGCGAGAAACGGGTAAACGAGTTCGAATTCAAGTGACACTATTAAACTCCTACCAATGGAGGTGCCCGTGGTGTAGTCGTTATCGCCGTAGGAAATGAACACGGCGATACGAGTTCAAATCCTGGACGAGACTGATTGCATTTCACATAGCACTAATACCCTTGGGAAAGGTATGAATCCAATTATTCTCCCTCCAGCTATGGGTAAATAGTAGGACGGACTAGGTTCTTCAGCCTTGGTTAGGCAACTAGTCTAGGAGAAGGAAAACTCTGTATTCAAACCTGTTAAACTCCGCTTAAAAACTGACCTTGTGTCATATCCTACCCGAGCGAAGGGGTTGGTAAATAGTACCAATGAAAATAAAGGACTTAATACCCCTTTCCTTGAGATATTGGTCCAAAAGTGAACGTAATAGCGTGACTCGAGTTGAAATTTGCTTATCATGATCTTTCTTTCTTTCTTTTATGTTATTTAGTCACTTTCTTTCTTTCTTTCTTCTTTCTTTCTTTCTTCTTTCTTTCTTTCTTTCTCACTTCTTTCTTTCTTTCTTTCACACTTCTTTCTTTCTTTCTTTCTTTCTTTCCCTTTTGAATTTCCCTTTTTTGTCTTTCATTCGATTATCATGATGTCGCAGACCGGTACGTTAGCCACAACATCACGGAGACCCCCCACCACACCAAGATATTTGGAAACGGATAACGGACACAATGTGTTGAGTAGATTCTTTATTCTAGAAAGAACCAGCTTTTCTTGTATCTTTTGGTTGGTTCATTTTGTTCTTGTCCACGCCACAGCTAATTTCGTTTGTGTCCGGAGTCAGAAAAGAGACTGAAATAAAAAGTTCAATTTCACATAACACCGAACCCCAGTTACTTGGCATGAGTTGCATGGCTCGACGAGGCCCTCGGGATGACTTAGATGGCCGAGGGAATCAGGTGATTTTGGCAATTTTTCGTTGATTGTTGTTTTCAGTCCGAGGTTGTTTTGTTGTTTTCAGTCCGAGCATATCTTGTTACACTGACACACGGGACAATATTACTAAATTTTGTTAATTTGTCTCTTCTACGGCCGGTTTTTTTTTTTCAAAAGGACCACTCGATTACAATGTTTTTCTCTCACTCACTGGTTGCGTAACCTGGTTTTGGTCATGACCCCACTGCTTGTAGTGTTTTGGGTAAGAATAACCTGGCAAAGCCAATCCCTCACCAAATCTATAATTTTTCTTTCTTTCTTTTATGTTATCTAGTCACTTTTCTCTACCGCATCTTGTCTCCAACTGGTCTGGTCTCCAAACTGATTGAATTTCCGGTGCACTGAGTTATATAATAGTTCAACACCCACCTTCTTCTTGTGGGCGTCACAAATTGCACTCATTCAACCCATCCACGGTCAAGGTTATACTCTGCTATTCCTCGACCGGATGCACTTGTTATTTACACAGGTGCATTTCCTATTTTGACTGCCCGTCCGGGTCGTAGGTCAATATACAACTCTGGCACACGGGACAATACTACTGAATTTTGTTAATTCGTTTCTTCTACGGCCGGTTTTTTAAAAAAAAAGGACCACTCGATTACAATGTTTTCCTCTAATTCACTGGTTGCGTAACCTGATTTTGGTCATGACCCCCCGCTGCTTGTAGTGTGTTTTGGTTAAGAATAGCCTGGCAAAGCCAATCCCTCACCAAATCAATAATCTTTCTTTCTTTCTTTTATGTTATCTAGTCACTTTTCTTTCTTTCTTTCTTGAGAAATTTTTTTTTATATCTCCATCGCATCCACCATTATCTTTGCCTGATACAAAACAATGGAATATAATTGTATTTTCGGGGTTGCCGCTGATTTTTCACAAATATTTATGATATATAATTTCTTTATTTGAGTTTCTCATTGTTTTTTTAACACTTCTTTTTATTTACTATTCATTTCTTTCTTTCTTTCTTTCTTTCTTTCTTTCTTTCTTTCTTTCTCTGTCTCTGTCTGTCTGTCTCTCTCTTCCTATACTTGTGGAACTTGATAAAGCGTTTACTTTAACAAAAGCTGGTATAATATGACATTTGATATTTTTCATTTTGTGACCTTCTTCCTAATGCCTAGTCTAGTGTTAAGATCTAGAAAATAAAGCTCAATTCATTTTGGTTACGCTTGATAAATCTCGTCTCATTCGGATCTATAATGCAGATGGAAGAAAAAGTAAGATTGTAAATCAAATGAATTTTCTCTCTAACCATCAGAATCGAACAAGAAACGATTCTTTCTTATTTGAAATTGTCTGGCCACTTACGTGAACGAAAAGGGTGATAGAACTGTTGTTTCACAGCTTATCGGTACTTCAATGGCCCGTAGATCGCCAAGTAACTGGGCTGTCATCACTACAGCAAGAAAATATAAACGGCTACATACCTGAACAGATCTTGCACCTGTTTTTTTCTTTTCAGGTTGTATTGTATTTCTAAATAAAATACGTCTTGTCAACGGGATCACTGACACTATGCTGCATATAACTCGTAACTAGTATATATATAGGTAGGTCCACGAAGAGATTTGTATTTTTTGAATTTATTTATTTAATTATTTTGTTCTTACATACGTGTATGTTTCCAGCTTGTTGCTTTCGTCAGAGAACATATATAGCATAAGGCCTTACTAACGGGGTACTCAGTGAGACTTGAAGTCACTTGTGTTTGCAGTTTGAATGATTTTCAGTTGGTTATGGGTTTATATAGAGGGGTCTTCCTCTCTTTTTCTTAGAATGTATTTACCTTAGTCTGCTTCACCCCTCTTTGATATTTGATATGTTTTTGTCGTTGTGTGTGTGTGTTAGAGTGGTTTTGGATTTCACTAACAATTATTTTCCTTCCCTGTATGTGTGAGTGTGCATCTTGGGGATTTTTTTAT
>CAUZXS010002784.1:0-2500 GCA_963585895.1 Sepioteuthis lessoniana
TGGGGATTGCATCAGTAAATATACAATGGAGGATTGAAAAGTAATTTTTTGATATCCTCTTTAAAATCTATGTCCAACAGCAAAACCAAGGAAAACTAAGAAACGTTTTCAATCTCTATAAACGTAAGGAAGTTCTGTATATATTTTTTTAGAATATCATAGAAACGTTTAAATATACATACATACGTACATTCATACATACATAAATACATACATAAAAAAGAAAAAAATAGATTAAAAAAAAAATATATATATATATATGTATGGATGTATGTATGTATGTGTGTGTGTGTGTGTTACTGTGAATGTATGTGTATGTGTGTGCGTGTATTTGCATGTGTATTGTACAAGTGCGCCTGTGTATGTGTGTGCGTTTATAGCTTGAGAGATATTTTGAGTTTGACGGAATAACGAATAGGTTAGGAGAGCTTTACTAAATAAAGGAAACTACTCTTGTTTTACATAAATGAAGTAATTGGTTCGAACCTCACTAGTAAACTCATATTCTTCCCTTCTTTCCTTGTAAAAAACTCAACATTGACATTTACATGTCCTTTAAGTTTTAAAACACGTACAGATGTAAAATTATCTATTTGTATATCTATCTATCAATCTATTTTCATATGTACAAATCAAACTATCTATATGATTTTGTAGCTATTTCTCTCTCTCTCTCTCTCTCTCTCGCTCTCTCGCTCTCTTTATATATATATATATATTATATATATATATATATATATAGAGAGAGAGAGAGAGAGAGAGAAGTAGATGAGAGAGAGGTTGTGAAAGAGATATAAATGAATATATATATAGAGAGAGACAGAGACAGAGAGAAAGAGAGAGAGAGTGGAAAAGAGAGGCACAGAGAAGCAGAAATATATACATTCATATTTCTCTCTGTCTCTTACTCAATCTCTCTCTCTATATATATAGAGAGAGAGGAGAAGGAGAGGGAGAGGGAGAGAAAGATATATATATATATATATATATATATATATATATATATATATATATATATATATATATATTTCACTTTTTTTTCTATCTAAATAGATAGATTGATAGATAAATAGATAGATCGATAGATAGAAAAAGTGATATTTCTATATATATATATATATATATATATATATATATATATATTTTCTCTTGTCCTCATACATATCTGTGAGTTTATATATAATATTGTGAGTGCCATGTTACGACGGCAGATACCTTGATATATATATATATATATATATATATATATATATATATATATATATACATATATATATATATATTACCAAAATTTATATTGAGTGTCTGTTCAAGAAGATACATCATTCAGGGAATTCTGATCATATTTTCGTAAACTGAAATGTGTTCTTCTGCAAGCTAACAATACCCAAGATAGTATAGGAGCAAATGTATTGAAGTTAAGAGGTGAATTTAATCTGATAGAAACCCTTCACAAATTGTAAAATAAAGTTTATTTTAAGGTTTCATAAAACCAATGGTTACTTAAGGCAAACAGGCATTTTCATTTGAATCTCTTCAATGAAAAAAACCTAAATCACTTTCAATAAAGGAAAAAGGGCACTTGTATTATCATCATTGCGGAGAACAGATTGATTTGTGTGCGTGAAAGAATCGTTTTGATGATATTAGAAAAAGCAATGATAGATTATTTTAAACATTTGGTCTGTTTTAATGGGAATCTTTAAACAAGTCGACACACAGAGAAGCAAATTGGTTTTGTAACAACGTATTATACGTGCACACATTGCTGCATGCGTATGTGCATATGGGTCCCTTTCACCCTTCGTTTATCTTGCGTCAATAAAGATATTATCATCAGGTAGGATTTTAGTCTTCATACAGAGATGCTTCTTTTTTGTATCCAAAATTTACTTATTGATTTTTGTTAAGATGGAAATTTATGTTCCAGTCTTTAATAAACAATTCTATTAAAGTTTAAGAAATTCCCAAATCCCTGAAAGATGTAAAGTCCACTTTTATAACATTAACAATTTTTCTTATTTTCTCTTCTTTCTCCTTTATTCACAATTAGAAAAACTAGTCTGATATATTTATTTGCATGTGTACCAGCGTTCATTAGTTCAGAGAAAAAAAAATCTATCAATAAACATTGCAATCATCATCGTTCTTTCCAAATGGTGACGATACCATCTTTTACCTTTTTTGGTTTTATATCAGAAACTGTGATCATCATAACAGTTGATTATGGAGATATTTTAAAATTAAGTCTATCTAGTTATGAAAATAATTCTTTAACTCTAAGACTGGGGCAGATAAGATCAACCGTTATACATTCTACATACATACATGATTGCTTTGAATATACGTATAGAATAATAGAGATTTCCGAATACAAGGACTGACGACTTCTAGTAGAAATATCAAAGCTAATATCATAAACAATTTGTATATAAGAGTAACCTATCCTCACTTGGGACCCTGCAAATAAGGGCTTCTTCTGTAGAAAATTAATCTAAGT
>CAUZXS010002784.1:5000-17500 GCA_963585895.1 Sepioteuthis lessoniana
ATTACATGAATTTCTCTCTAATTTTGTAATCAAATAGAAGTTATTCTGAGTATGTTATTGCCTAAATGTTGAACTGCAATCTTGACGTAAGTGAGTTCGAACTCCAGCCGCGTTATTACGTCCACTTTTGGACAAATGCAATCGGGAAATGTTTGACACCCCCTCATTGTCCACTAAAGTATGGTTCAATAGTATTACAAATGATCCTCAAAAAGGATGGCTTCATCATTAAATATAACTCCCTGTAGTTTGATGTGCCATTAAATAAAGAAATTAAACCAAAGCAGTTATTCTGTTCACACTTTAATATTCACATGTGCAACTGACAAGAAACAAAAAGAAAAACAAAGCTCAAAAGATGTAAAATAGATTTATTCAGGATGGATAGAAGCGATTATATCGGCACGCTCAAAAAAAAAAACAAAAAAAACAAAGAGCGGTGTTATGGAGGGGGCTTATACTTGCTTTTATATTTTTTTTTTTTTAAATCTATTGAAAAATGTGAAAGAAATTACGCAGGCGTGTTAAAAGATGTAAAAAAAAAAAAAAGATTAAAACAAACCACCTCCGCATTTATGCACACACAAGTGTGCACGTGCAGATGAAAAAAAAAAATCGAAAAAAAAAAAATTTTTCTTTCTACCAGACTTAAAAGACAAACAAGCTCGAACTCTCAAATCTTTTTGTTACACCAGGCACTGAGCGTCGATCAGTAAGAGCGAGGGAGATAATTACTCTTTCCGAAACTAGTTAGGTAAAATACCTCTCTCTCTCTCTCTCTCTCTCTCTCTCTCTCTCTCTCTCTCTCTCTCTCTCTCTCTCTCTCTCTCCGTTGGTGTGTTCTCCTCTCTGTCTCTCTCTCTCTCTCTCTCTCACCGTTGGTGTGTTCTCGTCTCTCTCTCTCTCTGTCTCTGTCTCTCTCGTCTCTCTCTCTCTCTCTCTCTCTCTCTCTGTCTCTCTCTGTCTCTCTCTCTCCGTTGGTGTGTTCTCCTCTCTCTATCTGTCTCTCTGTCTCTCACTGTTGGTGTGTTCTCGTCTCTATCTGTCTCTGTCTCTCTGTCTCTGTCTCTGTCTCTGTCTCTCTCTCTCTCTCTCTCTCTCTGATTCTCCCTCTCTCTACCATAGTGTGTGTTTATTTCTGGTTCTACGTTTCTGTGTTTTTGTCTCTTTCTATCTGTTTGTCTCTCTGTATGTCTCTCTATCACTCTCTACGTATTTATAGGTCACCCCCTTATTCTGTGTGCCTATCTCTCTCTCTCTCTCTCTCTCTCTCTCTCTCTTTCTTTCCTCTCCCACTCTCTCTCTCTATCTCTCTCACTTTTCTTAACTTTTCTTCATTTTCTGGTTCTCTCTATCTATCATTCTTCATATATATGTATATATACACATTCATATTACACACACACACACACACACACACACATACACACACACACACACACATATATATATATATATATACATATATATATATATATATATATATATATATTGTCTAAATGTATCTCCAACACTGTGGGTCTCTCATCGTCTAGCTCAGTCTTCCATAGTCTTCCTCTTTCTATCTTCTCTCTCTCTCCCAATCTGTGTGTGTTTTTCTGGTTATCTATCTCTCTAATACTACGTCTCTATCTCAGTCTCTGTCTCTCCCTCGCACTGTTTGCCTCTCTATTCCTCTCCCTTTTATACACACATTGGTTGCTTCTTTCTGTTTCTCCCCACCCCCCTTCTTCCCTGCACTTCTTCTTTTTCTGTAATAAAATGTATACATACTCACAATCATACATCTCTGTACATATCAACTACCACAATCTCGCACACTCTCGCGAGATAAAGCACGGGGAGACACGTGCACACACGATCACAGACGCTACTAGGAGTGGCCTTCATACTCTCACACACATGGAATGCCTATTTCGCACATACGACTGCAATGTTCCGCAAAAACAGAAAAAGAAAAAAAATAGCGTATGCAAACAGAGGCGTACTTCCTTCATTCACACGGTTATATCTCAACTCATAACGTAGTTCGTGCGAAAATACTTAGAAATAAAGTTGAAAATAGAAAGATGTTGGGGAAAAAAGAATAAATTTATCTAAAGAGAGAGAAGCAGGCTCTGATATATATACAAAGTTTCAAAAACACATCTGATATCAAGCTGGCAGATGCCCCCTCAAACAAACACACCCAGACGCACACGCAAACGTATATATATATATATATATATATATATGTGTGTGTGTGTGTGTGTGTGTGTGTGTGTATGCATATATATATATCAGTTTGATGTTATGTCTTCGATTATATGTATGTATATAAGCGAAGACATAACATCAAAGTTATCCGTTAAACTATGAAAATAAGAAAGGCATTTATGTTAACCCCTCTCAAATTTGACCATCGATGTATAAGTAATATACTCTTAGTATTACTTGGACAATTGTCACAAAGAATTTAGTTGATTAGTGACGCTTTACATGTTCTGGCCTATCTCAGTCAGTGTGGCATGTCAGAAACAAAACCTTTTTCATTGAAATTAGCAAAACACAGAAGTGATCTTTCAAAATATAATCAAGGTCTTAGACCTTTAGACAATTGTACATATTTGTCTATGTGCATTTTCCTTTGCACCGAAGAGAGAATAAATTACAACCTGCATTTCGAACATGATATTTAATTTTTCATTTGTATGTATTAAAGTAAACAATATATGTTGATGAGAGAACAATTAGAAGACGGGGTAAGGAGATATAGCTATAAAGAAAAATGTCTAGGACCTGTAAATTTTGAAATCATAGTAACATGTTGAATTGCAAGATAATTATGAAAGAGGTGTTGTATTGACACGAACTGCTTTTGTTAACTGATAAGGCAAACAAGAAACATTTTTTGTTTAAGAATGGATTCGAATAATTAAATTCCCATATCAGAGAAGTGTGCGTTCGCTACATTCTTAAGGAAGGCATGAATCAACTTCCCCTTCAACAGGGCGTAAATAGCAGAAGTTAAAGTTAAAAAGGACAAACATTGAAGTACAGACGATAGCGGGTCACGTCAAGTATCATTATTTATTTCTGTTACCATGTAAACTTAGTACAAGTGTACTGTGTAATTTGGAGAGAAGATGGGCACTACCAAGAACATTCATTACTCTGAGAGATATAGGGGAATCACTCGACCCTCCAGGATTAATTGTTTATTCAGTAAATTCAGGTGAATGTTGTTGCTTTTTTGGGGTGATATTTTTTTTATTTTTTTTTTTATATATATATTTCTCAAGAGTGTTCAGTGAACGTCTTTATTTGACCGTAGCATTGTTAAGAAAAGACCCAGTATTTATTAAGCTTCTTAAAAAAAAAAACATTTCAAATATGGAAGGATATAAAGAAAATATCTGACTTACCTATACGCACCAATTCTGGAATGCAATGAACACATTGTATCAGAGTTAATCCTATGAAGAAATATGTGGCCAGCCTTTTTCTGTGCTTTGAAGTCATCATACATGTAAGATGTGAAGGGCTATCCGTGTGTTTCAAAAAAAGGAGGGAGATGGGATCAGTTTTTTTTTTAATTTTCTAAATTTTTTTTTTTTCAGAATAAATGGTGGGTAAACAGATTCATAGACAGGCTAACAGAGGATGAATAGCTAGAAAGATAGACAGACTAAGAGACGAACGGACAGATTGGTTTTGTACAAAGTCGAGGGGTGGGAAAGGTGTAATACAGAGAAGGTGGAAGAGAAATAAATGCTTACAAGAACACCGATTTTTCCCCCTTAACCGGGAAAATTTAAAAAAGGAATGATGATATTAATTAGAAAAAAAATGAAGATATCTATGAAAAATGAATGATTTTTATAGAAAATCTCCCGGTACAAAAATCCGAGAGGTGTGATAATTTTACTGTGATAAGTTTGGTTTGTTTGTTTGTTTGTTTGTTTGTTTAGAAGGATGTTTTCAGTGAGTAGGATGTGGTGAAACACATCTCTAGAAAATAAAAAAAGAAGCAACGCTGGATTTAAAATTGAATTTATAGAAAAACATCTATCTTTAAAAATTATAGATTTATTAAATTAAAACCTAGTATCCGGAGTAAATATTACAAACTAACTGATAGTTTTACAAATAAAGCCAATAGTTAATGTAGAAAAATAGTCCACACCTTTACAGGCGTGAATTGTATCAACGTATTTTATGAAGGAAGTAAGTGTTTTAACTTGAGTTTTTCCTAATTTTTCTTTTTAAATTATTGGAGGAGAACACAGGTATACTTATTCTAAATACATATCCAAATTCATAAATTTAAAAATATGGACAGATAGATATATCAATTAATGACAAACGATGATAATGATAATAATTGAAATATTAGCCCAGCAGTAATAGTTTTATGAGTGTGAGCCGGCCGGAAGGGAGAGAAGAACAAGAAAAAGTGAAAGAGAAAGAAGACGAAAACGAGGCTGTCGTGAAGGAGTTTTAGAATATAGGCAAGCAGAATGATCGGCAGAAGATGCAAGAAGAAAGAAGTCGGCTACGGAGAAGAAAGTCCGGGATAAGGACTGAGGAACAAAGTTGGTTGGGGCAGAAGAAGAGGAAGAAGAAGAAGACAAAAAAGAAGAAGAAGAAGAGGATGACGGAAAAGAGAGGTTTGAAGATGACTTTAAAACCGTTGATGAAAATGACGATACAAAATCAAGCCGTAAATGGAAGAAGAAGGAATTAAGAGAAAGAGACGAGCACAGTTTAAGCAATAATAATAAAAACAGCGATGAGGATGACACTGGCAAGTTGCCGGAGGAACGAAAAATTAGCGAAGAATCAACAGACGATGGAGAGGAAGGAGTCAAAGAAGAAAAGGAAGAGGCAGATGTGAAGGCTGAGGAAGAAATAGGAGAAAGATAAGAGGAAGAAGGAGCGCTTTGAAGAGAAGGAATTGAAGAACGGACTGTAGAAAGACATGTGGATGGAATGAGACTCAGTAGTACCACTGCCTTTGGTTTTCTTCCGATTTCATTGTGACGGAGCTGGAAGGCAGTCATCGATGAATTAAATTCCGAAAAGGTCCGCTTGTGATTTTGGCCGAGCGAATTCTCAGGTATAATGGGTTAGTCGGACACAAGAGAGGGTGCTCTATTTTTTTTTCTTTTTTCAAGAAGAATAAAAAATAATCGAGACTTATTTTTTTAGCAGCGTGTGTTATTGATTCTGTTTCGTGTTGTTGGTGATGGTGGTGTAGTTGCTCTTAATGGTGAATTTATTGTTGTTGTTGTAGCTGTTGTTGTTGTTGTTGTTGTGGGTATGAAAGGTCTTGTTTTTTTTATGTTGTTCGCCAAGGTGACTGTCCTGTGGCGAATATTGTCAGCTTCTCCTCTTCCTCATGCAAACGTTTCCTGTTGGCATGTTGGTCAAATCCTGTGAATAAAAAAAAGAAGGGTTTATATTTTTCAAGATTAAATAAAACTAGTTAGACAAAAAATATGTTTACTAATCTGTGTGTGTGTGTGTGTGTGTGTGTGTGTGTGTGTTAAGATGAATAAGCATTGTTAAAAAAGTAAGAACAATGGAAGAATAAAGAAAACGAATTTATATATCTGTTTTTCTGTTCTTCTTATATCCTAGTACCCTGTTAATTCCTATCTATCTATCTATCTATCTCAGTCCTTAAACAAATATGTATCTGTCTATTTAATTCGTTTCACAATAGTGTTTGAACTTATCAATCTATCTATCTATCTATCAACACACACACATACACACATACACACATATATACACATATATATATATATATATATATATATATATATATATATATATATATATATATATATATGTATATGTGCGTAGATAGAACGATAGATGGATAGAAATAACTGATATATACAGAGATCTAAATATATATATATATATATATATATATATATATATATATATATATATATATATATATATATATATATATCTTTTCGGATCTATCTATCTATCTATCTATCTATCTATCTATCTATGTCTGTACATATCTAGCTATGTATCAATCTAGCTTGCAAGCCAGATAGCAATGAATGCTTACAACATAGCGAAGACTTGTAAAGTAATGTTACAACCATTTCCATTCGTCTTGAGATCGATTCTCACCGGGGACTGATGATTCCGGCCCCTTATTATATTAATCAAAAATGTATCGTTAGTATGTATATGTATACGTATGTGTGTATTTTAAGCTAGGATTTATCTTTACACACACACACACACACACACACATATATATATATATATATATATATATATATATATATATATATACATAATACTTTCCTCACCGAAGAGTCCGGCAAAAATGACGAAACTTGTTGTCACAAGGACTTCAGTGAAAAAACATTATTTACTGTGGGTGGGAGAAACCTACCAGGGGGTAAATCATATCAAGCCGAAGTTAATAAAAATCTTATAAACTAATGAATGTATCAGTCTCTATGTACTAGTTGGCATGTTTTGACGAAATAACAATTCACCAATCAATATAAATCTTGATATATATATATATATGTGTACAAGAGATGGTCGGTTTATATATGCAATGATGATTTTAATATCTCGAATAAGTTTGTATAGAAAATCTAATATATAAATATTTTTGCATTAAATTCAAGAAAGAATGAATAATTTTGGGCGAGGGTATATATGCTTTGGAAAAAAGAAAAAGAAAGAAAGAAAAAATGAATTAAATATCAAAACCTTCACATGTATATTTGTTTAGGCTTGACACACACACACACGCACGCGCGTGCACACACACACACACACATACACGCACGCACACGTGCGCATATACACACGTGTGTATTTGTGTGTGTGTGTGTGTGTGAGTGCAACAAGAGAAAAATGAAGAGTGGATAGATGTGTTTAAATCATTCCGATGATGTTATCCTCATAGTGAAACCCGTAAATCTGATTTTCAATATTGGCTACTTTTTTCCCCCAGATCATCGGTTTTGATTCAGATCAATACTTATACATGGAAACCAATAATGTCAACTTATTTTTTTGATTTAATAAATAATTCAGAAAAGTGTACCTATCAATAAAACTGCATATAGTCAGTTTTATTTTTAATTTCAGATTGCTTTTAAGATTTCTCCAATATAGATAGGGTTTGACTTAAATGTAAGGTTGGTGTTTTCAGCTATTCAATGTATAATAACTCAAACATCATTATCAACGTTTTGGGTGGGGGGTTATTATCAAATTAGGTTCTAAAATTAGTTGTATGTAATGCAACGGGAAATAAGATCATTTTTTTTTAAACTTCATAATTTACTCTTTGTGAATTTCCACTAAAGTTGGAGTGAGGGCAAGTCACCTCAATCTCATGAACTCTACGAATTATCCAAGCTGATTTTAGCAGTGCTGTGGTCAGCATGCTCTCAATTCTTCCTCTGGCCAATAGTTATCGCAGTCAGCCTTTCAGATTGTTAGGGCTGTTCCCAATGGCTAGTAAATCTATCTATCTATCTATCTATCATTTTTATGATTATTTCACTCCTTGATACCTTTTTTACATCACTTTTAACTGCTGATTTTTCACTGGAGTCTGAGTGACTGCAAATCTCCTCTAAACTCCAGGACTCTTCTCAGGATTCTAGCTGATCTCAACTATACTGTAGTCAAGATGATCTCGATTCTCCCTTTGATTTCTATTTCCTCAAATCTTTCTTAAAAGCCTTTTAATACTTTTCCAAGTGCACCAATTACAATTGGTATCACTGTCACAATCACGTTCCTCAACGTTTTCACTTTAACATTATTACTATTATTGTTATTATTATTATTGGTGCTGTTGGTGGTCGTGGTTAATGATGATGATGTCAAAACAGTTTGGTATTTATGCAGAAATTGTTCATAGATTTGAATATTGATACCAGATTAAAGTTTTTTTTCTTATGGTCGGATATCGTGGCAAAAATTTTTAGTACATTCCTCAGAACCTTTTGCTAACACCACCGTACTATTATCATTAGCGTAGGTATTGACCTTATGAGTAGAGTGTTCGCCAATGGTCCTAAAGACCTGGGTTCAATCCCAGGTCGAGTCCTACCAAAGACTAAAAAAATGGCACTTGATGACGTTTTGCTTAACACTCAGCATTATCAGGTAAAAATCAAGTGGACCAATGGAGGGAATAGAGTAGAGCCCTCCTCTATACCTCCCTAGCAATTGAAAAGGGAGCCTTCGGGTCAACCCTGATTAAGAGTTTTTTCCACTGGGGGTTGAGTGACAGTAAATCTCCTCATGTCTCCAGGACTCTTCTCAGTATTCTGTCTGTTTAATATTATTATCATTTTTAGTAGTAGTAGTTGTAGTGCAGTTTGATTTAAAGAACATAATTACTTTGTAGAAAAATCAGTATCACCCAAGATTTCCTTCGTCCTAATATTGTGAGCTCCTCCAGCCCACTGTAAATGGTGGTTTTCCAGAGAAGTCCGAGTGACAGCAAGTCTCCCCTGCTCTCAACGGCTCTTCTTAGTATTTAAGCTGATCAAGCTGTGGACAAATTATTATTATTATTATTATTATTATTATCATCATTATTATTATTATTATTATTATTATTATCTAAACAAATTGGGGACGCCTCGGGTAGTTGAATGATTAGCAAGCTTGACTAGCAAACCTTCACGAGTGAGTTCGAATCCCATTGGGTGCCACTTTAATTCCCCGTTGTGCCACTTCGAAGTCCCCCAACCCCACCAAAAAAGCTTCATAAATTAGTATACCCGTACAAAATAAATATGTCAAAAGTAAAGATTATCATTTACACCAGGTGGAGATGATGACACTGCTGATTGAGTTAATAGCAAAAATTTAGAGAAAAAAAATGGAACATTTTTTAAAAGTCTTATACTTCTACTTTGTTATTGTAAGATTTCATTTATGGCCATCGTTTATTTAACTGTAATTATCATTGCTATTTTCATTTCTTCCCGCCCTCATAATCCCCCTACTGCTATTTCATCATGCTTTTGTCAACTGGGATTTTATGATAGCAGATACAAGTGCCAAGTGATTCATTTCGAGTCACGGAATGTTTTCTTTTAGCAGCAAACATTTGTGCAAAATGAATTACTATTCTATCCTTGTTGCTCGTTTTTATTCCTGATTATATATATATATATATATATATATATATATATGTAAGTATAATATTATATTAGATAGTAGTGGGTCACAGACACCACCATGAACAATAATATATAAATATATATATATATATATATATATATATATATATGCATAAGTAATATATATATATATATATATATATATATATATATATATATATATAATCGATTTATAGACATATACATTTATATATATTGATACAAATTTATATATATATATATATATATATATATATATATATATATATGCACACGATTCTATCTATCTATCTATCATTACATACACATTCATCTATATATACCCATTTGTGTGTGTCTGTGTGTGTGTGTGTGTGTGCACGCGCGCTCACACGCATGCGCATATATATATTGAATTTGCTCATTAATATTATCAAATTTATGGTATGTTTCCTTTATTATCATGATCCCCATTATTATTATTATTATTACATTTGATTATTCACTCGCTCTATATATATATATATATATATATATATATATATATATGTATATATTGTATGTACGTTTATGTACCTCGCTATGTATGTCTGCGTGCGTGTCTCTTTTTGCGTATGTGGGTGATTGTCATCAGATTGACTGCAAGGCTCTTAGAGCTACAGCGCTTAAAAAAACCTGATTGGGGACCTCATTAACACTCTCCTTGCACCCTGTCAATTATTATCATTATTATTATTAGCATTTGTAGCATCTATATATATATATATATATATGCAATCATAAGTGTGTGTGTGTGGGCGCGTGTGTGTGTGCTTGCATGTGTGTGAATGTATGTGTACAGACATCTGAGCTTCTGTGTTTTAAACTAACAGGTGAACTCATCCAACGATGCTTAAGCACAAGTGGGTGTACATGTGTGCATGCAAACATGCACACACACACAAAAGCGCACGCACACATATGTGCGAGTTATATATATATATATATATATATACGTGTGTGTGTTTAGTTTGGTTTGGTTTGGTTTCTTTGTTTAATGGCATATCAACCTTTGTTGGTTATTTGATGCCAAAGCCATTCTCCTAGAAGAACAGTAGGGGTACTATTTAACCTCTAGCTGATAAGATAAGGGGGTGGTTATACCTTGCCTGAAAGTGAATCTAATAGCGCGACTGGAGAACGAACTAGCTCACTACGATGTGAGTGTGTGTGTGTGTGTGTGTGTGTGTGTGAGTATTTATATATAAAGAAGAAGTCAAGTCTTATTATAACAATTAATGTTTCTCAATCACTGGGTCTGCTCAATTTTTTTATTCCTCTCGTTCAATATCTCCACTCATTTACACTTGTGAAATTGTCAAGTTTTTGCCCTATGTAAACAGCACTTTTTTCTATAGGAAACATTTTCTCACCTAAATGATCGAAATAAGACGATCTTAAGCCCTTATTTAGTTCATATTCAGGGGTACTTTATCTTTCAAACGTCAGTAAATACCCTACAATGATTTAATTTTAGTTTAATTTTTTGCTCCGTAAAATAGCATATTTTGTCGGTTTTTCAAAGAGATTTGCCGATATCAAGTTTGGCATTATAGTCGTGATTTCGTAATTTTTTCTTCTTCTTTTACACTCGATGATATCGCAGGAATTATCCTTTTTCTATCAATTTATCACGATTTGTCATAAACGACGCGGAAAAAATGAGTTTAATCAAATTTCAGATCTTTTTTAGTTTATTATATAAATTGTTGCTTTCATGTGTTTTATGAATTAGACATATGCATTTAGTATTTGACAAATTTACCCATTCTTTAAAAGTGCATTATTGATGTGCTGTAATAATTTGTTTCTAATTTAATTCCGTATATGATGCAAAATTCTTCAAAATAAACCTTTTTTAGTATCATCTCTTGACTTATTTTTACCAGCTAGTAATTTTTTTACCAGCTGGTATTTTTTACCAGCTGGTACTTTTTACTAACTGGTATTTCAGATTTTATTATTATTATTATTATGAGGTTTTTTTTTCCATTAGATCTAACTTAAGGTTTTTTAGTGGAGTCTGAGTGACAGCAAATCTCATCCATCCTTCAGGACTTTGCTGAGTATTCTAGCTGATTGTAGTCGTGCTCTAGTCTGGATTGTTTCGATTCTCCTTGTAATCTTCAGTTTCTTATGATTATTCTTAGTTCTTTACACCAGAGTAAGCTGGTTGTCTTTCACTAGTGTCTGATCGACAACAAATCTCCTCAGGTATCCAGGACCCTTCTCAGTATTAGTGTCGATCATAACAATGCTATTATTATTATTATTATTATTGTTCACTCATTAGAGCTTTTTACATCAGCGATAGCCGATGGTTTTTCACTGAAGTGTGAGTGACAGCAAGTCTCCTCAAGTCTCCAGGACTTTTCTTAGTATTCTGGCAGTTCTCAACAATGCTGTCGTTTGGATGGTCTCCACTCGTCCGCCAACCTCCAAGTCCTCTAGTCCCTTTAGTAATCCCTTAGATACTGTTCCAAACGCACCTATTACAATTGGTATAATTTAATATTATTATTATTATTATTATTATTATTATTATTATTATTATTTCACTCCTTGAGAGCTTTTCACGCTAGGTTTAATTGGTGGTCTCTCTCTGAAGTGTTAGTGACAGCAAGTCACTTCAGATCTTTTGGACACTTTTGTGTGTTCTTGCCGATCTTAATAATGCTAGGGTCTTAATTCTTCCTCTGATTTTCAATTCCTTTAGTCTCTATTATCATTATGCGCCTTACAAGTTTTGCAAACGAGAAGTGACTGGTGGTTTCGACTAAAGACTCTAAAATTGCAAGTACTCTCGGATCTCCAGTACTCCTCTAAGTCTTCTCACCTACCTCATTAATACTGTGGTCTGAATAGTGTTAATAATTCCTCATGTTTCTTGTTATTCTTATTACTTTCCATGTTCTTAGGAATTGTTGTAAAGCCTGCAACTCTGAATACCAATTCTTTTACCTTCATGTTCGACAGATACTTTGGAGTTTTCGTTTTTTTTGTTTGTTTGTTTTTTTGTTTTTTGTTTGCATTATTTGCTCTTTGAGACTTTTTCACATCAGCGTTAGCTAATGGTCTTTCACTGAAGTTTAAGTGACAGCAAGTCTCCTTAAGACTCTAGATTGTTATTATAATTACTATTATTGTTGTTGTTGTCGTACGAAATGCTGAATAAAGTAACCATTGTGACTGACTACAATTGTGCATAAGAAAAAAATACAATACTAAGGAGAGTGCTGATAATTTTGGGGAACATGCGATCACTTAATTTATATTTGTGCTTCAGATAGATTTTTGGTCGCTGAGGCTACAGTTAATTGT
>CAUZXS010002784.1:22500-25000 GCA_963585895.1 Sepioteuthis lessoniana
CGTGTAAGCGTGTGTATTATGGTTGTGTCTGAAAAGAGGTATCCATTCTAATGTTTAGTGTGAGGAGTTTGAACTTTGGTACTTATGTAGTGTTAAGTTATAGGAAATGAAAAAGTAATGTGTTACATCACTTGGGCCTAATTTCATCTTACTGAACATAATTCGGAGGGAAAATTTCAAGTAGCTGATCCTATTTACCCAACCCCTCCGCTCGGGCAGGATATGACACAAGGTCAATTTTTTAAAGCGGAGTTTAACAGGTTTGAATTCAGAGTTTTCCTTCTCCTAGACTAGTTGCCTCACCAAGGCTGAAAAACCTAGTCTGCCCTACTATTTATCCTTAGCTGGAGGGAGAATAATTGGATTCATACCTTTCCCAAGGGTATTAGTGCTATGTGAAATGCAATCAGTCTTGTCCAGGAATTGAACTCGTATCGCTGTATTCATATCCTGTGACGATAACCATTACACCACGGGCACCTCCAAGTCGCTGATTGTAATTATGGAATTTGAAATGACTTGAGTGAAGAAATAATTTTGTTTGTGTCTGAAGTTAAATCATTTTCTCAGCGTAGTGCACTGTCATGATCAACACACACACACACACACACACACACACACACACACACACACACACACACACACACACACACATGAAGAGTTCTGAGACTGTCTAGCCACACTGAAGAGTTCTGAGAGAACGAAACATATCTGTCTGTGAATGACAATATATATATATATATATATATATATATATATATGTGTGTGTGTGTGTGTGTGTGTGTGTGTGTGTGTGTGTGTGTATATATATGATTATATTGTCATTTATACACAAACACGCACACTGAGAGAAAGAAGGAGAGAAGCGTGTGTGGTATTAGGGTTATCGTCGGAAATGGACTCAATGACCCATGTTCAACTCTTAGACTAGACTGCATTTCACTTCGCACTAAAGCTCTTTTGAAAAGGTATGCATTCTTCTTTGCACCCAACATTTTCGGGTAAATTGAAGCAGAGTCTAGCTTCTTATGTTTTGGTAACTGGTTTAAAAGATGGACAAATTTCTCGTTCAAAAAACTGAGAAACATCGCCTGAAAGAACTGGTCTCCCAATAGTGCAAAGTTCTTCATTTTAACCTTATCTAAAAAGTGTGATTGTCCTAACATAAACCTTCACTGCTATTAACAAACCATCTGCGTAGGTAGGTCAATGGTTCCTATCTTTAACCAAGCTGTTGTTCCTTCATACAGTAGAGTCCATTATATATATATATATATATATATATATATATATATATATATATATATATATATATATATATATATATATATATACTGAGAAACAAATGGACAGAGAAGCAATAAGATAGGTTTGTAATGTATATAAGGCTGTGAGCCGGGTGAACGCATTCAAGTGTCTTTTAATATTTGGTTCAAATATATTTACTGTTTATACTTTTAATAATATCATAAACCATCGATATCGCTCAGCAAATAGTAGGCGTAATACATGACGGCGTAAACCTGAATCCATTTAAGGAAAGAAGGCTATAAATTCTGATTTTTGAAATTTTAGAATCACTGATAATCAAATACATGAATGCACTAAAATCAGAATTATTCTTCTCATAAAACGGCTGATATAGTTATAATACTGTGATAATGAGCGAACATAGGGAAATTTACGTTCATGCCTTTTTAAAAAATATTTCATGTGCAACTTATTTATAAATATCATCATTTTTTTCTATGTGTAAGTGTCTTACATTTATATGTTATCAGTACTTCAATAGCTGTATGCAAATTTTAATTTAACTATGAAAGTAAATCATATTTTAGTTTTACTTATCTAACGAGATGTTTATGTGCGGGCTTTCCGATCAGAACAAGTGTTTGTGTGTGCGTGTGTTAGCGCTTGCGTGTTGCCAAGGAATTGTATTTGTCATTCTTAAGTTCATCCTCCCCACACACTTTAAGCTTCTCTGCAAAGATGTAATTCTAACTGTCGTGTCAGTCTTGTTCAAAAAATATTAAGACTGAGGGTGTATTTACTAATGAATAAATAAATCATATATGAAACGTCATTTTTATGTCCTTTTATGATTTAACGCTCTTATTCATATGAAAGTTCCATTCATCAAATAATTTCATTTTATGTGGTGTGAGGTTAAATCATTGTATTTGTTTTAGCGTCTTCCATGGCCTAAAATCTTTCTCGTTGGGTGAATGTTCATTTTAGGAGACAAGAAAAAGTCGCATGAAGATTTGTATGTATAAATTGTAATACACTTGCATGGTATCAAAATGTACCGGGACTACTGATAATATATATATATATATATATATATATATATATATATATATATATATATATATAGTAATTGAGAATTATTACTGATATTTTTACTCCTCTAGACATCAATAAATGTTCAGCGTGATACAAGTCTTCACATAACTTTGTTCTTTTTTAAACAAATGCGTTTGACTCGGTTGTATTTGAT
>CAUZXS010002784.1:30000-31465 GCA_963585895.1 Sepioteuthis lessoniana
TATGGTTGAACCTGTACAGATGTAAGAATACATAGGCACATAGTCATAATGAATGAACTATTCAAAAGGATGACGGATCTGAAAAGTATATGATAAAAAAAAAATATTTAAGCACAAATATATACACACACACACACACACACACACACACACACACACACACACACACACACACACACACACACACACACACATATATATATATATATATATATATATATATATAAGCATATGTATGCAAAAATATATGACAGGATACGTGTTTATGTTGTTTCACACACACACACACACACACACACACACACACACACACACACACACACTAACACTCACACACTTATATATACATAAATGTATGTATATACATATGTATATATTCAGTCATGTATATATATATATATATATATATATATATATATATATATATATATATATATATATATATATGTATGTATGTATGTATGTGTGTATGTATAATCAAATTATGCATATGAAAAGAAATAATCAAATCAATCAGTGAAAAGACAACGATATTGAAGGAAATGCAAATTATTACAATGCAATAGTGAGTGTAAATAAACGAATTCCGTTAGAGTAGGAGACTTGACTTCTCTGTTGATATCAAACTATCTTTTTTTTGTTATTGTTTTGTTTTTTGTTTGTTTGTTTTTTTTGTTTGTTTTCTTTTTTTGTTTTGTTTTGTTTTGTTTTTGTTTTCGTTTACTTTTTTTTTTTTTAAGTTTACATGTGCGTGTAAAACTGTGTGTCCTTATGTGTGTGCGTATGGTCGGATAATGCAGTATAGTATCATATAGATGGTATACAATCGTACAATGTATGACGTGTTTCTTCAAGTGGTCCAGTAGCCGTTGTTTTCTCCACCTCCATCAGACTCGATATTACGGTAAGCTGTAGAGAAACACACACGCAGCTTTTTACTCACAACTGGCGACCCCTCCACCAAGACTGCCAGCAATAAAGATGTTGGTGTTGGCGATAGTGATGCTTATGTTTGTGGTGGTATCGACGGAGAACCGGTGTATTAGTTAAAGTAAGGAGAAGGTTTCCATCTAGAAAAAGAAGTATCAGTACTGATGGTGGTAGTGGTGGTAGTAGTCAATCATTTTCAGAGCGTTGTTAGTGTTAGTAATGGTGGTTAAAAATGGTAGTGGAAGTAGTTGTCATAGTCGTGATGATTCGCTCGAAATACGAAGCGATTGTCGTAGTCGTCGTCGTCGTCGTTGTAGTTGTAGTTGTTGTAGTAACAGTAGCCTCTTGCACACACATGTAATGTTATAGTCTTTCCTGTTCAATGCATGGACTTGCATCTCTCTCTCTCTCTCTCTCTCTCTCTCTCTCTCTCTCTCTCGCCACACACACACACACACACACACACACACACACACACACGCTCATTAAGTTGCTGTTTTTCTTTCTTTTGTTTTATTATTTCTCTCTCTGTCTC
>CAUZXS010002785.1:0-26000 GCA_963585895.1 Sepioteuthis lessoniana
CCGTAAAGAAATGTGTGATACCCCTGGATGGAAATGAAAAAGAAAAACCACTAGATGAATCACTGGCCACGAGTAGTTTGATTCAAAGAAGTTATAGGGGGGGTCGGCCACACTGAGAACAACTCTATGTAAAAAAATTTAAAAATGTGAGTGTTTTTCCTTTGTTTCTTGAAGAAAAACACAGAGCACTAAAACCATTCTAAAGGAGGTGTCGATTACACTTTAAAATTTGCGGAAAATATACTGATCTTAATGTCACGTTTCATCAAAAACAAAAAGTCTGAATGATTCTTGGAATGTTAATAACCTTTCTCAAAACTATACATAGAATGTATGAACGAGGGTAGTCCAAAAAGTTCTAAGCCTCACTTAGAAAAAAGTCAAAGCTAAACATTTTTGTTGCGGCAATTAACTATAAAACTAGAAAAACTAACTCATATTTCTGTCTAAATTTCTGTCTAGGTGAGGCCCATACAAAGATGAGTGAAGTACAACAAATTTAAAATCTTGGTGAGACTTTGAACTTTTTGAGCAACCTCTGTATTTAACCAAACCTATGATGTGACAATTTTTTTTTCTCAGAGTATAATTTTTCTTAATGGGGTTGGCATATCAACCCATCCTACCATTTTTCTGTGTCAAGCATTACAAGAGGAAGACAAGTATCTAAATGTTGATTGACATTACTTTCTAACTTTTAAAATTCCTCTCAGCTTTATAAACTGTATAATTCGGTAAATTGATTCCTCTCTGATATTTTTGCAAATTCAGATGTTGTTTCGTTGCATCTTTCATCAAAGGTGCCTCTAATTCCTCAATTTTCAAGTTTGGTTTAAATTAATGATGACAATATTAATTTACCAAATTTCCAGGAATTTCCACACTAATCCTTCTGTTATATTTTGACCTTCAACCCGGCCCAAAAATACTATTCCAAGGTGATGCACCAGAAGGATGTGACACATTCCAATGGCCAGTAATCGAAAGAGATCGCGTGGGCGGATGAAGGTTTATATGGGACAAGGTGACGATCCCACGGTGCCACTACAGTGATGCACCGGAAGAGAGTGACCTGTGAACTGCATGACAGTTATTTCCGCTTGATGACGATTAAACATTCGATTTCAAAGATCCAGTGGGCGATCGTGTGGGCGTTGAATTATTATATAATTGAGCTGAGTTGGGTGCCAAAGCAGTTGCCATTAGAATTCCAGACAGCTAGAGACCAGATGTGGTAGGGAAAGCCACACCCGACCGATGGGGCCCTCGGAAACCCCCGATGGAGTTTGGGGTCCAGAGAAGATGCTGATAAGATGCCATAAAGAAAGCCAGCATCCAGCAGAGTGAGCCCTAGGCCTCCAGTTGAACATCAGGAGAACAAGAAAGACACAACATGACGGTCATAACAGTGGGGTCAAAATATGAAGTTTATGTTCGGTCTCCAGCACCCTCTCACATGCAAACCTTGAACAACCCTATCGAACCCTTACAAATAAAAAGAGAGGTAAAATATTGTTAAAGAAGTCTTTCTTCCGTCCTTCCTGCGTCGTTTATTCATGCGTCGTTTATTCATGCGTCTGTTTTTGATATTGTGTCGTTGTGATGCTGAATGATGATGTAGATGACTATATAACACTTCCATTAAATCAAAGTTCTTAAAAGGAGCAAGATTGGAGAAACATGTAAGGAGTTTTATTTATAAAGTTGATCTAAGTTAAACCATTTGTTCATATAAATTGAATATAGAAAATATACTTGTTTGGTTTGGTTTTATGGCATATCAACCTTTGTAGGTTTTTTTTAATGCCAAATCAATTTTTTTGTGAACAATCAGTTCTATTTCAAACAATTCAATTTAGCATGAGTAAAGTTTGTAAGGGTGTTCTTACATTTAAGATTTTACAAAGAATAAAACAGCATATAATTTTGTAAAATTAGTAGGATTTAAAGACATACTAACCAATATTGAAGCTATTTTCTGCTGGCATAAGCGAGTTTTCATCCTTTTTGTTCTGCTTTATCGTTTATTTACTCATGAGTTTAAATATATTTTGGGGATGGTCTACTGTTTGAGAAGAGGGAAACTAGGTATTTCGTCATTTTTTATTTTTTATTTTGTTTTGTTTTGGTATGGTGGCATTGGGAGTTTTAGGCTTGACGGCAATTACACAAGAATGCTGCAAGCAATCTTGAACAAGTCCTGGCGGCAACACCCCACAAGACACCAACTATACGGCCACCTGCCTCCTATCATGAAAACTATCCAAGTTAGACGAACCAGACATGCAGGGCACTGCTGGAGAAGCAGGGACGAGCTCATAAGTGATGTACTTCTATGGACCCCCACATATGGCAGGGCAAAAGCAGGATGACCAGCATGAACATACATTCAGCAGCTATGTGAGGATACGGGATGTAGCCCTGAAGACCTGCCAGAGGCGATGAACAATTGGGAAAAGTGGCGAGAGAGGGTCAGGGATATCTGTACTAGTGGCACGACAT
This sequence comes from Sepioteuthis lessoniana, assembly GCA_963585895.1. Lineage (NCBI taxonomy): Eukaryota > Metazoa > Mollusca > Cephalopoda > Myopsida > Loliginidae > Sepioteuthis > Sepioteuthis lessoniana. The sequence continues at coordinate 2,503 of CAUZXS010002785.1, forward strand.
GATGATAATGATGATGACACAGTTTGTCAAAAACATTTCTATTTCAAACTATTCAGTTTCTTCAAGCAGTTATATATAACAATTCAGTTTAGTGTAAGTACAGTTTCAATGTCAAAAACAGTTCACTTTCAAATAATTCAGTTTAGCATGAGCATGCAGTTTAAATGTAAGTACAGTTTAATTGTGAAAAACATTTCTATTTCAAGCTATTCAGTTTAATCAAACAATTCAGTTTAGCATAAGTATGCCATTAGTTCTATTTAACCCATAGATAGGGCCTTATCAGGTGCTATCACTCCAGGCCAGAGTGGACCTGGGAGCGATAACAATAAAGGAGTACTCCGCATTCCCCAAAGCTCCAGCATCACTGGAACCTCACCATCAGATTGTTTAGTGTCATATCCAGGACACTTGTTGGAGGGGGGTCTTACCCTCTCTGCAGAGGTGCAGTCGGTGAATTCTACAGCCCCAGCCAACTGGGCAATTAATTTTTTGAGTCTTAAGATAATAATGGATATGCCATCCAACATTTTACAAGGAGACAATGTCTATGAGTTTATATGAAGATATTTCAAAAACTGTATAGTAAGATTGCAAACAGAGTGAGCCCTTCACAAAGTGGCCAAGGGTGTGAGCATAGTGAGCCCTTCACAAAGTGGCTAAGGATGTGGGTGCAGTTAACCCTACATGAAGTGGCGAAGAGTGTGAATGAAGGAAGCCTGTTACATAATGTCCAAAGGGTTAAGTGCAGCTAACCCTTCACAACATGGCCAAGGGTCTGAGTGCTGCAAATCCTTCACAATATGGCCAAGGGTGTGAGTGTAGTGAACTCTTCACAAAGAGGCCCAGGGTGTGAATGCAGTTAACCCTTCACAAAGGTGTATGGTTTCAAATAACTAATAATTTTCTGTTAAAATATTGCACAGTTCTATTCGATCCATAGATGAGACCCTAACAGGTACTACCACTCTAGATCAGAGTGGACCAGGGAGTAATGGTAATGAAGAGGTATTTTACAGGTCTTTATCTCCAAAACTGGAGCCTCACCATCAGATATAGTTTAATGTCATACCCAAGACAAGAAATGGTTTCAAGTTTTGCTATCTAACACTAGTAATTTTATTCAACAGTATTCATTTATTTGTCCAGTTAAATGGTTTCAAGCATAGCTATGTAATTCTATTTAACATCAATGAATTATTCGTATACAATTAGATGGTTTCAAGCATAGCTATCTAATTCTATTCAACATCAATGAATTATTTGTATACAATTAGATGGTTTCAAGCATAGCTATCTAATTCTATTTAACATCAATGAATTATTTTCTATACAATTAGATGGTTTCAAGCATAGCTATCTAATTCTATTTAACATCAATGAATTATTTGTATACAATTAGATGGTTTCAAGCATAGCTATCTAATTCTATTCAACATCAATGAATTATTTGTATACAATTAGATGGTTTCAAGCATAGCTATCTAATTCTATTCAACATCAATGAATTATTTGTATACAATTAGATGGTTTCAAGCATAGCTATCTAATTCTATTCAACATCAATGAATTATTTGTATACAATTAGATGGTTTCAAGCATAGCTATCTAATTCTATTTAACATCAATGAATTATTTGTATACAATTAGATGGTTTCAAGCATAGCTATCTAATTCTATTCAACATCAATGAATTATTTGTATACAATTAGATGGTTTCAAGCATAGCTATCTAATTCTATTTAACATCAATGAATTATTTGTATACAATTAGATGGTTTCAAGTATAGTAAATGATTTGATCCATATATTCTATTGACGACAAGAAATTGGTGATCGATCAATGAACAAGGCATTGCACCGGCCAATCAACGTGGGGTAAAATAATATAACCAAAATATGGAGTCAGATATCTTACAGCAACACAGCCTTGCCCTTAGCCCCTGACCTTTAAAACCCCCTTTTAAAACCCACAAAATGCAAAAGGAAAGTTATGTTGAAGGACGGGCAAAATTTACCAAGAAAACTTATAATTCCTTCTCTGAAGAGAACTGAAACGTGTTAGAAGGAAATAAAATAATCAAATAAAATAAAATAAAAGAATGTAATAAGCATTTTATGAAATGAACATCTTTTTAAAATAATCTCATTGTGGACCAATTTAACTTTTAAAACAAAATTAATTTTTACTCTTTAGACTAAATAAAAACTTTTTAAATATATATATATATGTTTTTTAAATATATATATATATATATATATAAGTTTATGTGTTATTGAATGTTAGTATGTTCGTGTCTGTGCTGGTCAAATGAAAACAAACATCCCCTATCCCAATTCAACCCAAACACTGAACCAAAACATAAACTAAATTCTTTCCCACTTCTCATTTTTTAAACATCATTATTATTTTCATATTTACATATATTTCTGCTACCTATGTTCACATTACTTACTAAAGCTTCCTCCTTGTCCTTTCATCATATCCCACTTGTTTCTCTAACATCATTCTTACACCATCCATCAGCCATTACCGACACCATATTCATTATACAACTGTAAGTACCATTTTCCTTATTTTACCACATTATGAACACCCACAAGTATTGCCAGTAAATGTAAGTAATATTCTAGTAGTGTCAATAATTATAAGCACTATTTTTTTACATTATGGCATTATAAATACCCATAAGTATTGTCAAAGACTATTATAACCATTAATGTTACTTATATTATTTTATTATTTATTATTATTATGTTTTTAAATGGATATGGTGACACGAGTTCAAATCCTGGACGAGACTGATTGCATTTCACATAGCACTAATACCCTTGGGAAAGGTATGAATCCAATTATTCTCCCTCCAGCTATGGGTAAATAGTAGGACAGACTGGGTTCTTCAGCCTTGGTGAGGCAACTAGTCTAGGAGAAGGAAAACTGAATTAAAACCAGTTACACTCCGCTTAAAAATCGACCTTGTGTCATATCCTGCCCGAGTGGAGGGGCTTGGTAAATATGATTATATTTTTAAATTGCTTTTTAATTATCATTGTAAAAGGTACCCAAAACCAATCCTTTTCATTACCTGCCCATAAATACCACACCACATTAAAAAAAAAAAAATAACATGATGATAATTTTAATCATCATCATCACTTAACAAAATTCCCCACAAAACAGACATTTCCTATTCAAATCAAAATAAACCTTTAGCTACCATAAAGTTAGAAAGAAAAAGAAAATCTGATTGCAGCAATTCGTCCGGGTCAGCCATTCTTCCCTTCTCACACTCTCTTCCTTTGTCTCACCCCTCCCCACCAACAGACAGCAGAAATATGTGTAAATATGTAAAGATGCATACCAGTACATACGCAAACATACGTATATATGTATGCGTGAGGAACAGCACATATAATCATACTAACATTCAATAACACACAAACTTAGGCACACATACACACAAATAACTTCTACATTTCAAACAAAAAATTAACCATATTAATAGTTTTTGTTAAAAAAATCTGAACTCTGTCCAATGAATGCAAAATGCATGAAACCCAATGTACTATACTTATCCGCCCTTGGCATTTTGTTATTGAGTTACATCCCTTACTAGCATCTATCAGTTAACGAATTGCTTAGTCAGGGAATGTTTTGTAAAATAAATCCTTGTTAAGGAATACTTGTCTTGTCATTTCGATTTATTTAACAAAACAAATTCAACAGTATGGAGAAATACTTGAAACTGGAATGTTTGGACACCCCTCCTAATACATCACTGTCAAGTAAGAATTTTAATCCCTTGTGACACTATGAGTTGGATATATGCACATACATGTATACACACGTGTGTGTGTGCACCCATACATGTGTACATGTGTGTGTGTATATATATATATATATATATACGCCCACACACGTGTGTGCACACACACACACCTACATACACACACACACATATATATGTGGCAAGATGAGTATCAAATTTCGAATGTTAGGAAAACCCATTAACTAAATTAAGGAAATCTAGATAAGAAAATGTTTATACATATGGCCACAGACGTGGGTAAGTGTTAAGTACTTGTCAGGTACTGGTCAAAAACTTAAAAGGGTCTGAATTTAATGTCCCTGTATCGGAGATGGCCAGTCTAGGAAATAATTTTATGTCCAGTTTTTTTAGAGAGAAATGGCTCCCAAAAAAGTTATGGGTTCATTTGTGGGTGTCCCATTAGCCGGAAATAATAATGAAACATTCTGTATATATACAGGTGCATTTTGGGTCCAAGCAGTCAGACTTAGTTTGGGTTCGAGGAAAGTTGATTAGGCCGGGACAAAGAAACAATGAACAGCAACATTACCAGCCGGACCCAGTTAGTTAAGATAATCTTTTGCCAGCTGAAACTCAAACTATAATTAATTATCCACAAAGTGTTACACGCTCCCCATCCTCCCTTGATGTTTTAACCACAAGTTGTTGTTGTGTTTTTGTTCTTTTCTCTGTGAACCTGTTTCTCGCTTTGATCTAGCCCACATAAGTTCTCGACAGGGACTTAGTAACTTATGCAACGAGCTGCAGAAGCGGGTATTATCACACATTGGTTTTGAAGCTTCTCATCATTCCTATGCAAAAATATTGACCCTAACATCTATACTGACTTAGATAAACTTGATACCCTGATAAATTGTATTTCTTCTGATGTATATGAATACATTGCTAAGTGTAATACTTTTGATACTGCTGTTAACCGTCTGAAAGAACTGTACATAAAACCCCTTAACAAAGTTTTTGCCCGACATTTACTTGCAACTTGCGGCCAAAAAGAAGAGGAAAATATTGACGAATATGTACAAAGACTACAGTTACTAGTGAAAGAATGTAACTTTAAATCTGTTGATGCGGCTCAAAACCGTGATGACTGTGTTAGAGATAAATTTATCACAGGTTTACATTCGAACATTATTCGACAACGGCTACTCGAAAACAAGACACTGCCTTTAAATATAGCCATTGACCAAGCTAGAGCACTCCATGCAGCTCAGAAAAATTCAGAAACATACACATACACTCAAACACCAATTGTAGGTGCAGTTTCTCAGTAAAATACCAGTACCAGTGTCCAGTCAACGGATGCCATTAATGCATGTTGTGCAGCTTCAGTTAATACCAAGTAAACGTGTTTCTTCTGTAGAGGATCTCGTCATAATAGAAGTGTGTGTATAGCCAGAAATGCTACTTGTTTCAAGTGTAAAAAAGAAGGTCATTTCTCAAAAATATCTCGTTCGAACCCAAAAATAACGTCTGCTGCAACATACTCTCACAGACTCGCGACAATGTTGATATCAAATACTACATCTGCTTTCTTAGGATCCCTAAAACAGGCTGCATTATACCTGTTAGTCAGGAAAAATGGCGCCAGTACAGCGCTAATGGATACAAGGAGCTCAGGATCCTCTATCTCTCTTGGTTATGTGATGAAACAAGGACTACAGATGAAACCTGTTGCTGATAATGTATCCATGGCGTCATCATCACTTAAAACCTCTATCAAAGGACAGTGTACAGTGGACTTCAACCTTCTAGGTGAGTGGTATCCAGATGTAAAACTTTCAGTTCTACCCCACCTCTACTCTTATATTATTCTTGGCCAAGATTTCATGTCACAACATTCCATCATATCTTTTGCATTCGGGGGCTCCAAGAAAGATCTTGTAATCTCTCATCCTATCTCCTGTAGGGTACCCTCTGCATTAGTAAACACACCATCTTTATTCTCCAATATTGATCCAGCCTGTAAACCTATTACAACTAAATCTAAAAGATGTGGAGAGGGTCATAGGCTTTTCATACAGACTGAGATTGAGAAAATGATCAAGGAGGGTGTAACTGAGGAAAGTACTTCCTCTTGGAGGGCTCAGATCTTAACAGTAACGAATGAACATCAAAGAAAGAGACTAGTAGTCGATTACAGTAGAACAATTAATAGATTTACCAGATTAGATGCTTATCCATTACCAAGAATGGATGATTTAGCTCAAGAAATAGCAAAATATATAGTATATAGCTCATTGGATTGGAAGAGTGCATATCACCAGATACCAATAAAAAAAGAAGATAAGCCCTATATGGCATTTGAAGCAAATGGTAAGCTTTACCAATTTTGTAGAATTCCTTTTGGAGTGACTAATGGTGTTGCATGTTTCCAAAGGATAATTGATAAAATTATAAAGGAAAATAATTTAACGGGCATGTATGCCTATGTAGATAAGATTGTCGTAGTTGGGAAAAATCAGCAAGAACATAATAAGAACTAAGAAAAATTTTAAAAGATTACTACACAGTATAACCTCACTCTTAATGAAGATAAATCTGTTTTCTCTAAAACATCCATTGATATTCTCGGCTATAACATATCACAGGGCCTACTAAGACCTGATGCAGAGTGTCTACGACCATTGTTCCTCAGAACAAAACCTCACTGTGTCAAGTGCTTGGATTATTTTCTTACTATACTCAGTGGATACCCAAGTTCTCTGACAAAATTAGACCCTTGATAACAGCTAATTCATTCCTCCTTGATTCAGAATCAATAAAAACATTCGAAAACTTCAAGGAAATAGAAAAGTCCTTATTGCACTCAGTTGATGAAAAGATACCTCTCGTAGTAGAAACTGATGCCTCTGATACTGCTATTTCAGCCACTCTGAATCAAGCAAACCGTCCAGTGGCATTCTTTTTACGAACACTTACGACTACAAAACAAAAACATTCTTTCGTCAAAAAAAAGTGGTCACATTACCTATCAGCACGACGTTTTGTGATAGTCACAGATCAACAAGCTGTGAATTTCATGTTTGATGCAAGAAGGCATGTAAAGATCAAGAACAGCAAGATCGAAAGATGGAGAATGGAATTAGGGTGTTAGGAGTATGACATCATGTACCAACCAGGAAAAAACAATATCCCAGCTGATACGCTCTCACGTGCCCAGTGCAATGCACTCAACAACATGGGAAGATTACATGAAATGCACAAAAATCTTTGTCATCCAGGTATAACCAGGTTGGCTCATTTTGTTAAAGTAAGGAATCTTTCATATTCTATTGAAGAGGTTAAGAGAGTGTGTGCACCATGTGCAGTGTGTGCTAGATGGAAACCACGTTTCTTTACACAAGAAGCAGGACACCTAATCAAAGCAACACAACCAATGGAACAACTCAGCATTGACTTTAACGGGACCTCTTCCTTCAACTTATAGATGAGTACTTGCATTTCCCTTTTGCTTTCGCATGCACAAGCACAAATACAGACTCTGTAATACAGAGTCTAAATCAAATATTCATAGTATTTGGCATGCCATCTTATATCCATTCAGATAGTGGGACATCCTTCTTATCAAAGGAAGTGCGTGAATATCTCACCAATCTCAGAATCGCTACTAGCTAGACAACACCAAGGAAACAGTCAGTGTGAATAGTATAATGGATTTATATGGAAACACACATTATTGGCCCTAGCCTCAAGAAATCTTAAGGAATCACATTGGGAAACAATATTGCCTGAAGTACTACACTCTATAAGATCTCTTCTTTGTACCGCTACTAATGCCACACCACATGAAAGACTCTTTTCATATCAACAGTGAACTCCCAGCGGTCATTCCTTACCTACTTGGTTATCTACACCAGAGCCTGTTTTTTTGCGTCGCCATGTCCAAGCCAGTAAGTACGAACCATTAGTTGACGAAGTAGTATTACTCAAAGCAAACCCCCAATATGCACACATAAGATTCACCAATGGTCGCGAATCTACAGTCTCTGTAAGTGACTTAGCACAAGCAAGGAATTCATTACAAAGTGGGGATGTCGTAGATGATAACATCCAGAAAGATTTAAATGATTCTACACCCACTAATGAAAATCCCAAGGAAAAAGAAGTAGATAGTAACGATTCACAAACTATCATTACCCAAGAAATTATACCTTCTCCAAGTGATCTAAAATATTACTTCCTCTCATGTAATGTTAAGAATTCCAGATATACCCAGACAATCCCAACAGGAAATTTGTAAGCCAAAGACGTATGAAGAACTGTGGGGGGGAAAAAAAAAGGAAGGGGAGAATGTAATATACTTATCTGCCCTTGGCATTTTGTTATTGTAGTTACCTCCCTTACTGGCATCCATTAGTTGACAAATAGCTTAGTCAGTGAATGTTTTGTTAAATAAATACTTGTTAAGGAATACCTGGCTTGTCAACTCATTTTACCCAGGGTCAAAGACTGTACCATGTAATATAATACATATATATATATATATATATATATGTATGTATGTATGTAAATATTTCAATATGTAAATGCTCTATCATTGATATTAAGCACTATTTAACAATACTGCAACATTTGGTCCTCCATTAACTCACCAAGTGAGCTTGTAAGAATTATAAACCTATATATATATATATATATATATCCACTACTTAGTAATATACAAAAGAAAATATATTAAGCTAATTTGTATTTTTTTGTAGAGATTATATAGAATTGATGTCAAGTATTTTGAAAAAATATATGTTCAAGCTGAAAGAAGAGGTAAGAGGGAAATAATTAGATAATATTGACAGCTATTAAAAACTGAGTTTTTTAAATGTTAAGAATATTATTAGATTAATTTACGGAGGCACAGAAGAGTCTAAAACTTCAATGTTAGAAATAAATAAATAGAGATGAATACAGAAATGAAGAATAGTGAATAAAAGATAGAAAAAGAAAAAGAACTATGAAAATGAAGGAAATGTAATTTAGAGAATGAAGAAGAAAATAATTTAATGAATGAGTAAATAGTGAATGAAGAAAAAAAATGAAGGAACTATTTTCAAAAAATGAAACAAAAAAGTAATAAATTAAAATGAATATATTGAGAGCAAGAAAAAACTTCTAGAAGAAATAGATAAAAATGTGTAGGGGAGATTGTTGTTTCTTCAATCATAGCGATCTTAGGAAGTTGGTGGAGGAAACAATGCTGCTATCCTGTTACAATCATTGATTTCATCAATAAATTTGAGAGAATTATGTAACACTACACTATAAGATTTGATGGTGGGGATTTGGCTAATAGTTTATTAAAATAGCACAAATATTTCAGTTGGTGACCTGACATATGGGAATATGATCAAACAACTGAAAGTAATATTTGATGAGACAAGCTATGGAAATACTTCTACATAAGATCACATAGCATGTAAAGGAAAATATACATATGTTGGAACATAAATTTAATGCTTTTTGTTAACATCAGCAATAGCCAAGGTGATTGGTTGGTTGGGTTTTATGGCATATCAACCTTTGTAGGTTAATGGACACCAAATCCATTTTTATGCAAATAATCAGTTCTATTTTTAAAAATTCAGTTTAGCATGAGTACACAGTTTAATTGTCAAAAACATTTCTATTTCAAACTATTCAGTTTATTCAAACAATTCTAATTCAGCTAATTTTGTTTACACAGTTAAATGTCAAAACAGTTCTATATATAGCACTTCAGTTTAGTGTACGTACAGTTTCAATGTCAAAAACAGTTCCATTTCAAAGAATTTGGTTTAGCATAATCACACGGTTTAAATGTAAGTACAGTTTGATTGTCAAAAACATTTCTATTTCAAGTTATTCAGTTTAGTCAAACAGTTCTAATTCAAACAATTCAGTTTAGCATAAGTATGCAGTTAGTTCTATTTAACCCATAGATAGGGCCCTATCAATGCAACCACAACGGGCCAGAGTGGACCTGGGAGCAATGGCAATGAAGTGTTGCTCTGCATTACCCAAAGCTCCAGCATTACTGGAACCTCACCATCAGATTGTTTAATGTTATATGCAGGACGCTCGTTGGGGGGTAAATCACACTGTAGAATACACCGACAGCTTCTCTACAGAGAAGCAGTTGGTGTATTCTACAGCCCCAGCCAACTGGGAACCCATAGCCAGGTAAATCACCTGGTGATAGTACATCTTAACAAGTGGTGTACTACAATAAAAATGAAACATTTTCTGGATTTGCCAGATCTTCACATTATTCTTCAAGAAGAGGAACCCAAATATAAGATGGCTAAAAAAGGACTAATTAATCTGATAGAAGTATTAGGTACTAGAGCTTATTTGTTAGCACACAATTAGATATTGCTATTGTTTGCATAGAGTTGAATGGTTTCAAGTATTGCTACTTAACACTAATAATAATTCTATTCAACTCTATTTATTCATTTGCACAGTTAAATGGTTCTAAGTATTCCTATGTAATACCAAAAATTCAATTTTACCATGCACACAGATTGTTTCAAGTATTATTGTGTAACACTAACAATTTAATCTAACTTGAGTTATTTGTTTGCACAATTAAATGATTAAACAGCTTTTATTTGACCCATAGATAGGAGCCTATCAGGTGCTACTATTCTGGGTCAGAGTGGACCTGGAAGTGATGGCAATGAAGGGGTTACTCCACATTATCCAAATCTCCAAGGCCGGAGCCTCACCATCGGATGGTCAAATTTGACCCATAGATAGAAGCCTATCAGGTGTTACTATTCTGAGTCAGTGGACCTGGAAGTAATAGCAATTAAGGGGTACTCCACATTACCCAAATCTCCAAGGCTGGAGCCTCACCATCGGATGGTCAAGTGTCTTCTCCAGGACACTTGAAGGTGAAGTCTTACCCCTCTGCAAGGATGAAGTCCATGTATTCTACAGGTCCAGCTAACTGGAGTGATATTAGTCCGAAAGTGAATGTAAAAGAGTTTCAACTTGCTTATTCCAATGTTGAAGTTCAGGATGCTAGGCACTAAACCATGGGGACTTTTCTGTTGTGCATGACATATAAGTATCTAAAAGTTAAAGATGACTGCCAATGTAGGGGATGCCCAGTTGGTTGGAGCTGTAAAATAAGCCGACTGCATCCGTGGAAAGGAGTAAGACCCCCCCCCGCCAAAGAGTGTACTGATTATGACATTTAACATCTGATAATGAGGCTCCAGTTCTGTAGCTCCTGGGAATGAGGAATACTCCTTCATTAACATTGCTCACAGGTCCAAACTAATTGTTAGGGTCCCATCTATGAGTCAAATAGAACTTGTGTCCTGGGTAGGAGACTAAACTCCATCTGATGGCAAGACTCTGGTGTTGAAGTTTTAGGGAGAACCCCTTCATCGCCATTACTCTCAGCTTCACTCTGATCTGGTGTGGTAATGTGTTAGTGTCCTATCCATGGGTCAAAAAGAGTACAGGATACATTGTTTTACTTCAGAAAGGATAAAGATTTTTAAAATAATTGAATATATGAGATAAGAAGGTAGCAGATACAGATGAAAGTGACTCTATATGGATAAGATAAAAACATGGTGTAATATGGTGTAATTGTTATCATCGTAAGAAATGGACACGGCAACACGAGTTCAAATCCTGGACGAGACTGATTGCATTTCACATAGCACTAATACCCTTGGGAAAGGTATGAATCCAATTATTCTCCCTCCAGCTATGGGTAAATAGTAGGACAGACTAGGTTCTTCAGCCTTGGTTAGGCAACTAGTCTAGGAGAAGGAAAACTCTGAATTCAAACCTGTTAAACTCCGCTTAAAAATTGACCTTGTGTCATATCCTGCCTGAGCAGAGGGGTTGGTAAATAGGATAAGATAAAAACATTTGACATTTTAATACATTGATCCCTATCAAATAAATTGAAAACAAGTTGAATAGATAGAAGACTAATATTGAATACAGACTTTCTTAAGACAAAGTGTACAACAAATATTTGTTAAATGGCATATTGAGTGAGAATATTTATATTGGACAATACAGACTGTTAACATCAGGCAACCAGTAATTAGGAAGAGAGCTTATAACCCCAGAAATAGAAAGGACTATAAAGATCTAAAAAACACATGTCACATCTAAGAAATATACACAGATACTATTAAACCAAAAAGTTTTTCAAAATTCTTTTCTGCAAGTGTATGTATGTGGTTTTTACAAGGTGATGTCATTGGAATACTGACTGGTACATTGAAAAGAAAATGGATTCTCCACAGTGTGTATTTGTATGTTCTTTTTTAAATAAATATCAGTGAAAATGTTACCTACACAATTGACATAAAAGAGTTTATCTCCTGTATGTATTTGCATGTGGTTTAAAAATGTTGACCAATACACTAGACATCAGAATAGTTAATCTCCTGAGTGTATTTGCATATGAGTTTTCAATTTTGAATTCTGTGAAAATGTTGATCCACACATTTTACAAGAAAATTGTTTTAATCCTGTGTGTATTTGCATGTGCTGGTTCAAAGTAGAATTCTGTGCAAATGCAGATCCACATACTTGACATGAGAATGGCTTCTCTCCTGTATGTACTCGTATGTGCCTTTTTAAAGTAGAATTGTCTGAAAATGCTGATCCACACACTTGACATGAAAATGGTTTCTCTCCAGTGTGTATTCTCATGTGTATTTTTAATTTTGATTTCTCTGAAAATGCTGATCCACACACTTCACATGAGAATGGTTTTTCTCCTGTGTGTATTTGCATGTGCCTTTTTAATTTGGAATTCTCAGAAAATGCTGCTCCACACACTTCACATGAAAATGGTTTCTCTCCAGTGTGTGATCGCATATGACGTTTTAAATTAGAATTATCTGAAAATGCTGATCCACACACTTTACATGAAAATGTATACTCTCCTGTGTGTATGCCCATGTGCATATTGAAACTTGATTTCTTTGAGAATGCTGATCCACATACTTTACATGAGAATGGTTTTTCTCCTGTATGTAATTGCATGTGCCTTTTTAAAGTGGCATTCCGTGAAAATGCTGCCTCACACAGTGTACACGAAAATGGTTTTTCTCCAGTGTGTAGTCGCATGTGACATTTTAAATTAGAGTTATTTAAAAATGCTGAACCACACACATCACAAGAAAATGGTTTCTCTCCTGTATGTAATCGCATGTGTCTTTTTAAAGTAGAATTCTGTGAAAATGCCGATCCACACACTTCACATGAGAATGGTTTCTCTCCCGTGTGTATGTGCATGTGCTTTTTTAAACTGGAAATCTCTGAAAACGCTGATTCACACACTTGGCATGAAAATGGTTTTTCCCCAGTATGTGATCGCATATGACGTTTTAAACTAGAATTGCTTGAAAATGCTGATCCACATACTTCACATGAAAATGGTTTCTCTCCTGTGTGTACTCCCATGTGCATTTTCAATCTTGATTTCTGTGAGAATGCTGATCCACATACTTCACATGAGAATGGTTTTTCTCCTGTGTGTATTTGCATATGTCTTTTTAAATTGCTGTTTTGTGAAAATGCCAATTCACACAGTGTACACGAAAATGGTTTCTCTCCACTGTGTAACCGCATGTGACATTTTAAATGAGAGCTGTTTGAAAATGCTAAGCCACACTCATCACAAGAAATTGTTTTTTTCCCAGTATGTAATTGTAAGTGCGTTTTTAAACTGGAATTCCATGAAAATTTTGACCCACACAGTTCACATGAAAATGGTTTCTCACCTGTGTGTATTCGCATGTGACATATTAAAATGGAATTCCGTGAAAATGCAGATCCACAGACTTCACATGAGAATGGCTTCTCTCCTGTGTGTATTCGCATGTGGCTTTAATATAAGATAATTACTTTAAAATGTTGATCCACACAATTGACTAGAATAAGGTGGCATTTTACCGTGTTGGTGTTTATTTGAAATTGAAGATTTAGTGGAAATACTGATGTAAAAACTTGGTGAGAATAAATAACTTTTTTTTTTGTGCTAGTACTTGACTATTTATAGAAGAGATCTATCATATCAAATCTGCACACTTTTGAAGTATACATTTTCTCATTAAAATCCATTCTTTTAAGTTGAGAACTTCTTATTTCCTGCAAATAAAATAGAGTTCATATTAAAAATAATGCAATTATATAATAAAAATTACATATTTATACAATGTACTGCATATAAAGAAGTATTGCTTTAACACAGAAAAAAGAGAGCTCATGTGATTTAATTGTTGATAACATTTCCTTGGTAAATGGCAAGTCTCTAAAAATTCGTAGACTAGTTCATATACCTTTGTAGTTATATCTCATCTCCTGAAATGGAGGTGCCCGTGGTGTAATGGTTATCGTCACAGGATATGGACATGGCGATACAGGTTCAATTCCTAGACAAGACTGATTGCATTTCACATAGCACTAATACCCTTGGGAAAGGTATGAATCCAATTATTCTCCCTCCAGACTAGGTTCTTCAGCCTTGGTGAAGCAACTAGTCTAGGAGAAGGAAAACTCCGAATTCAAACCTGTTAAACTCCTCTTAAAAAATTGACCTTGTGTCCTATCCTGCCCGAGCGGAGGGGTTGGGTAAATAGGATCTACTGAAAGCAATATTAACATATACATAGGTAAAATGTGAACTGTTCTTGACAAGTTAATGAGCATATGAAAATCTGATTTCTTTGATAAAATAAAACAGGAATTCTTCGAAACAGTTGCTATGTTGGTGCAACTGCACGTTTGCACCACTTTGAGAAAAAGCTAGACGGGAACTAGAAATTGATGCTGCATGCTATTTTGAAGAATTACTGGAAGTAGCTCCACACAAAAAAGCATCTGTACAGCCATTTACCTCCCATGTTAACAAACTACCCAAGTAAGAATAGCAAAATATGCTGGACACTGCTCAAGAATTAAGAATAAACTCATAATAAGCGAAGTTCTCCAATGGAAACACCAGTGTTGGTCGACCATCAAAAACTTACATTCATCATGACTGTGTGGACAGTGGATACTGTATAGAGGACTTGCAAAGAGTGAAGGTCATTTGGGATGGATAGTGAGAAAGAGTCAAGGGAATCCATGGTGTCAACACACCTTCCTGCTGATTATTATTTAAGAATTCCTAGTTTGCACTTACATAATTATGATTGCTAGATTTGTCGTACAATGAACAGTTTTATAATTATTTACTAAGCTTAACTTATGTGGCACAAAATCACAAGTATGGGGTGTGTGAATATAAAGCTTTGATAATGGGCTGTGAATCTAGTCTGTAAACATTACACATTGTGAGTATCCATGAGCAGTTATATATGACACAATTTGTAAGTAAAGATGACAACTGTAGTCAAGGGCAACCTGAAAACTTCCTTTTCAATAGCTGCTACACCAAGGTGTAAAGGAGGGCACTACTCCTTTCCCCAGATTTCTCCACTTTACCTTTGATACGTACCTTGTATTACTGAGTGTTAAGCAAGGAAGTATCAAGTACCATTTCTTAAATCTTTGGAATGACTCGACCTGGGATTGAACCCTGCTTTCCTGGGCCATTGATTACATCATAAATTATCATAATCAAGTTGTGCGGACAGCATGGATTATTCTGACTCTCTCTTTTTATCTCTCCCTATCATCTGCATCTTGTGTCTACACAGAGTTAATGTATGTAATGTGTGCTAGTTGACCAACCCTGGTGTGTCCATGTGCAGGGGTCCATAAAAGAATGTCACTTACGTGTTTATCTTTGCTTTTCAAGCCATTGCCTATATGTCTTACTTGTATGGTTTATGAGATAGGAGGCAGGTGGCCATACAGCAGCTGTTTTGTGGAGTGTTTCTTCCAGGATTTGTTCAAGACTTCATGCTGTATTCTTGTGTAGTTCCCATCCATCTTTTTATCTGTGTGCTTTGTTACTATACATGTGGTGCATCCATACTGTAGTATGGATAACCTGTCAATAACATTCCATGACTTTGCTAGGAATATGTTGACACACTTCTTTCAGTCGATGAGATGTTGCAGCTGAGGTATGTGAACTAGTCCACCAATTTTAGATGCTAGCCACTTAGAGTGTCAACTTCTTTTTTTTTAAAAGCACATGTAAGTAAGTAAAGTTAGCGACCATAGTCGAGGGTGACCCGAAGGCTCCCTTTTCGATAGCTACTACACCAAGGTGTAGGGGAGGGCGCTACTCCATTCCCTGGATTGCTCCACTTTACCCTTGAACCGTACCTTATAATGCTGAGTGTTAAGCAAGGTGGTATCAAGTTCCATTTTTAAAGTCTTTGGTATGACTCGACCTGGGATTGAACCCAGGTCTCCCGGGCCATTGGCGAACACTCTAACCGCTGGGCCATGTGTTCACACAAAGGTCAATGCTTTTGGTGTTTAATCTAGTCAATGCAGCAGGGATTCTGCTTGGGTTGGTGTATTTGCAGGAAGTACTAGATCTTCTACGTAGTCTACGTCTGTTATAGTTTCAATGAGATATCATCTGCATCTTACCTTTGTTAATGTGATGCCATTTTCTTTCATGAGATTCCCTGACATTAGAAATATATAGTCATGACAGAGTATTTATATATTATTAATGTATCGCCTTGAAATCAAGATTATAAATACATTCTTTATATTATTGTTCAAAAAACAATAAATATATGGAATACTACAAATTTAAAATAGTAATCTTAAAAATATTTCTTTAAGGTGTATCTGAAGCAAAACTGAATACAATTTATACAAAAAGAAATCAAAATATTGACATTAAAACAAGTGAATTTTCCATGCAAATTAATTAATTTTGTTTTCTATTTTCATGCAGAAATTTAGGATTTTTCTTTCTCACAAAGTATGAACAAAACTGAATACAATTTATTCACAATAAAGTTTCATTTCAAACTTCTGAAGTCAGCATGTATTTTTAATGTCAACCACTACTCCTTAATTAATTCAAATAAAATGATGCATTTAAAAGGGATGCCTAATTCTTTGAGACTTTTAAAACTAGAAAATTAAATAAGATATTTAAAAAAGGCAGCAAAAATATATTTCCGTTAATTTATCTTTTGAAGATGTTTTCCGAATTGACACATTAAAAAGTTTTACATTGTAATTTAAATGTAAAAACGTTGAAGAAAGAAATATGATTAAAATGTAGAAAAAAAATAGGTGCAAAGTTATATAAAAAAAAAATGTTTTTCCTCTTATTTTTTTATATATAGTTTTTCATTTGAGTATATTTTTGGTATGGAAGTCTCTTTGCGTAAAAATCGTTGAAGGGGAAATATCTCTTTTTCGATTATTAACCAAACTGACAGACTGTGCAGACGTTATTATCATCTGCAGTAAAGACAATATGAGGAACTTTTTTCGAAGGTTTATTTATTTAATTTTTTTTGACAAGAAATACTTTAATAAATTAATTTACAACGTATACAGTTTAGAAGATATAATTCTTAAACATATGACACAAACAAAATAAATATTACTCTTCCGATTTCCATACACCTGAAACTGTGTTCAGAATATTTCAAGTGTATGTGAATAAACAAAACTTACTTATTTGTCTCTTCAGGGAAGTAGAATTCAGAAAGTCTGACTAGGAGAAAAATCATTTTTCGACTGTAAACCAACCTCAATTTTGATGACTGAAAATCTTTCTTAGTTTTCGTGGCCAAGAGAAAAGGAAACACTTTCGACTGACACCTAAACTACAACTGTCCTCTCGCTTCGTGCTTGAAAAACACGTTAAATAATGGCGTTACTTCCGTTTCCTCTGATTCTACTAAGCATGCGCTATTTTCATCAGTTTATATGTAGAAAGTAAAAGACAATTTAATCTAATTTAATTCTAAGGTTTTAATTTATTTCTACTGTAGTGTAAGGTGAAGATATGAATATTAAATAGAAGAGAATGAATCAATGTTTTCGTTGAAATTCAGTCTCTCTTATAAGTTTTTCAACCATATGATACAATTAAGCGATTCGCTAGAAGATAAAAAACTTTTGGATATTGACAAAATATTTCAATATAATTCTTCGGTAATAAAAATAAATATTTCTGTGAATACGTATTTTCATTTTTAAAAGAAGAAAATATAAGCGGAGTATTCTAAATTCTTTTCGTCTTTTTCATCAGATTTATCTCCCTTGGATTAAAGCAAAAAAAAAAAAAAAAAAAAGAAATTAACATTTCAATGTAAAATTTTCTTCTTGAATGTAATTGAAAAGTATTCGTCGTGTCCAAGGGAGACAATTTAACAAAACACTGAAAATCTTAAATGCTATTTTCATATTTCATTATTATTTAGCAAAATTAAAATCCATTCAATGTATGTATCAATAGAGAAATTAAGACAAAATTGGGTATGTTTATTTCCGAAAAGTATCATTTCAATGAGAAAAGTGACCATGGAATTATATTGTGAAATGTATTTTTGAAGAATTATTATTTATTTGCAAGATTGAATTTAATGACATATTAAACCCACTGCGGATATTTTGTGCTTATAGGTGGGCAAGTCAATTCCCTGGGTTGTGATTGGCTGCTGGTCTATGAGTGGAGGTATTTCTGTATACATAACAACTGCAATTTCATATTGTTGCAGGAACTGTATTGCGTTACTACTGCCTGTTTTATTTTTGGCTGCCAACTGGACGCTAGTTGGGACCCTTAGACAAGTAAGTGGTATTGTTGTTATTCTATAACACAAAATGAATTCCTATATGGGGGATTAAATAAGAAATAAAAAAGGAAACAAACAATAACATGAGAAAATGAAAATAAACACGAAAGAAAATAATTACAAAAATAACAATCTCCCAGGAGGCCTCTGACTGTAAGCAGAGTCAGTGCATGCCTAAAAAGAAGGACTTTCAAGTGTCAAAGAGAAATTCTTTCTCAGTTCCATTGACATACCTTGACTGAACACACTTTTTTTGGCTTGACAATGTTATGTCTCCTGGTTGTAGCATCAGCTGAATATACCAACTGAACACAGACACTTCTCGAAGAAAAATACAAAACACTGAAACCATTCTAAAGGAGGAGTCAATTACACTTTAAAATTTATGGAAAACATGCCGATCTTAATGTTACCTTTTATTAAAAACAAAAAGTCTGAATAATTCTTGGAATGTTAATGACCTTTCTCAAAATTATAGATTGAATGCATGAACAAGGGTAGTCCAAAAAGTCCTAAGCCTCACTAAGAAAAAACAGTCATAGCTGAAAGTTTTTGTTGTGGCAACATATTACCACTTAATATAAAACTAGAAAAAGTCATTTAGATCTCTGTCTGAATTTCAGTGTAGGTCAGGATCATAAAAATATGAGAGGTGTGCAACAAATCTAAAACCTGGGTGAGGCTGAACTTTCTGAACGACCTTTTTAATTATTGAACCCTACGATGTGACACCAAGTTAATTTTTAATCAGAGTACAACTGGTTTGAATTAAAAGTTTTCCTTTTCTTAAGTGGGTTGGCATATCAATGATAAAGAGCTCAACCCATCCTATTTTTCTGTGTCAAGCATTAGAAGAGGAAAACAAATATTTAGATACTGACTGACATGTTTTCTAATTTTTAAACTGTATAATGCTGTAAATTTATGAGGTATTATAATGAGGTATTGACGATTTTGATATTTATTCATGGCTGTGGTTGTCGGTGTCAGTAGATTGCTGGGTTCTACAAGGATGAATATGTGTTTCATATCAGACTCCTTTTTCTTTTACTTACCCCTTCGTCATCTTTTTTTGTCTGTGGGAAGCTGCAAGAGAATTGAGGATGGAAGGAAAGAGGCAAGGATACTTTTATACTCAAAACTTTATTTTGGTGTTTGCAACTACTCTGTGGTGGGAATGTTTTCCTGAACCAGTCGAAGTAGTCCCATTTACCAGACAAAGTATTGAAATATATTACAGTCATTTTTGGTGTGTTACAAGTTTGAGGGTTAGTTGTATGTTTAGCAGAGATGACTGTCAACAGGAGTCACAACCTGCAGCTAAGTCCAGGACTTGGTGAGCATGCGTTCGACCTTGCTAGCAGAAACAGGTCCTTTCAATATCTTTCTATGTGTTTGTTGAAAAAAATTCTACCTGAGATATCAAGGTTTTCCACTATTTAGTAATAAATAAAAGAAAATATATTAATCCAATTTCTACTTTTAGCAGTAATTATATAGAATTAATGTCAAGGATTTTGAAAAAAATTTTTTTTTAAATATTCAAGCTGAAAAAAAGGTAAGAAGGAAATAATTAGATAATATTAAAATCTATTTAAAATTGATTTTTAAAAAATGTTAATATGATTAGATCAATGACATAATACTTCTGGCAAATACACCCGCCCAGGCCAAATCCCTGTTGCATAGTCTGAAATGGGCAGCAGATGGCATTTGTCTCCATGTCAATGCAGACAAAATTCATGCGCTTTAATCAAAGACACAAGATCTCCACACTAAATGGTAGATCTCTGAAACTGATGGACAAGTTCACATACTTCGGAAACAGCGTCTCATCTACTAAAAATGACATCAATACGTGACTAGTGAAGGCATGAACAGCTATCGATTGGTTATTGGTCATATTGAATTCATGTGCTTTAATCAAAGACACAAGATCTCTACACTAAATGGTAGATCTCTGAAACTTGTGGACAAGTTCACATACTTCGGAAACAGCGTCTCATCTACTGAAAATGACATCAACATGCGACTAGTGAAGGCATGAACAGCTATCGATAGGTTATTGGTCATATTGAAGTCAGAGCTATCAGATAAAATAAAAGTTTTTTCCAAGCAGTGGTCATGTCAATACTACTATATGGATGCACCACTAAGCATATAAGAGAAAAAGCAAGATGGCAATTGCACAAGAATGCTGCGAGCTGCATTAAACAAATCCTGGAGGCAACACCCCACAAAACAGCAGCTGTACAGCCACCAATCACCCATCTTGAAAACTATGATCTAAAAAGTAAGGGAATAGATTACTCACATCGCGTCTGGATTTGACTGTCGGGAAAAGAAAAAAGAGGAATGTGAGTTTGTGGACTCCTTATATGTGAGTAGCGGTAATTTGCATATGAGGAGAAGAGGCTATAAAAAGACCAAATTGGCGAGGCAGGGGCGTTATTCTGAAAGCGGAGAGTAGACATTGAGTTAAGAGGAGTTGGCATGAGTTGCGGAGTCGTGTTATTCTGAAAGCAGAGAGCAGACATTGAGTTAAGAGGAGTTGGTGCGAGTTGCAGAGTCGTGTTACTCTGAAAGTTGGTGTGAGCAGTATAGTTGGCATGAAAGAATTCCTACCCCTTTTTTCATTACAAAAACCATCCAAATTAGACGAACAAGACATGTGGGACATTGCTGGAGAAGTAAGGATGAACTCATAAACAATGTACTCCAGTGGATCCCTTCACATGCATGAGCAACGGTAGGGCGACCAGCTAGAACCTATCTACAACAGCACTGTACTGATACAAGATGTAGCATGGAAGACCTGTTGAGAGTGGAGGATAATAGAGATGAGTGACAAGTGAGGGTCCCCAGAAATCCGTGCTAGCGTCTTGCCATGATGATGATGATGAACGTATAGAAGCACATAAAAGCCTAAAACTTTTATGTCGGAAATAAATAAAAATTAACATAGACATGAATACAGAAATGAAGAATAGGGAATGAAAGAAAAAGAACTGTGAAAATGAAGGAAATGTAATTTAGAGAATAAGAGAAAAGAAAAAATTAATGAAAGAGTCAATAGGGAATGAAAGAAAACACCGACTGCATCTCTACAGTGGAGTAAGACCCCCACCAACTTAATGAGTGTCCTGGATATGACACTAAACAATCTGATGGTGAGGCTTCAGTCATGAAACTTCGGGGAATGTGAAGTACCCCTTCACTACTATTGTTCCCAGTTCAACTCTGATCTGGAGTCATAGCAGTTGATAGGTTCCTATCTATGGGTCAAATAGAACTGTTTGACATTTAAACTGCGTGCAAACAAATGACTGATGTTTAACTGAATTGTTAGTGTTAAATAGCAATACTTGAAACTCTTTAACTAAATTGAATTATTAGTAATACATAGTAATGTGACTGAGTGTAAATGAATGAATAGTGTTGAATAGAAGAATTAATAACAAATAGCAATACTTGTAACCACTTGACCGTGTGCAAACAAAGGATTAATATTGTACAGAATTATAAGTGTTAGATAGAAATAATTAAAATCATTTAATTGTGTAGAAACAACAGCAATACTAATGTACAAACAAATTAGTTGTAACTCATTTAAAAATGAAATTATCAACAAACTATTCATTTACAAATCATATATGAATATCCTTTTCCAATGGGTATAAATAAACGACTGCAATTGTTACTGTTGTATAGCGATACTTGAAACCATTTAACTTTATGTAAACAAATGATTAATAGTAAAAAGATATTCAGAAAGTGCATGAAATAGGTCCGCATTTACCTTTAATTTAGGGACAGAAATTGTGTAAAATCCTTCAGTAAAGTGTTACAGCCAGTTAATATTGGTGAGATGCCTGTAAGTATTGAGACTGAAGTGGAAGCAGTTGATAGTAATGTTACAATTTAACCCATAGCAGGGTAGTTCAACCATTTCTCAAAAGTATTAGTCACATTAGTTGGTTAGATTAGGTTAGGTTAGGTTTTCAACATGTCAACCCTTGTAGGTTAATGCCAAATCCTGTTTATAAATATATTAAATATATGATATGATTTGTAAACAGTTTAAATGCATATGTATAAACAGGATTGGGCATTATATAACCAACATATGCCATAAAAACCAACTATTATGTGGGTAATTTTGTTCATAGATGTGAAGCTTGAGTAGAACCAGCCAGACATTTTGGATGAGCAAATAACAGAAGAATGGTGCACCAGTATTCCATAGATTGTTTTGAATGACACTCTTTATGCTTTGAAATCTTCTCTAAGACCAGTTGCTTTATTAAGGCTAGAGAACCCAGTCTGCCTTTCTATTTACTCAAGGGTATTAGCACAAAGTGAAATGTAAACAACTTGTCCAGGATTTGAACCCAGTTCTTCAAATTATAAGGAGGCACACTTAGTGAAACAGTTATCAGAGTAGGAAATGGTTGGTTGGATGGGTTTTATGGCATATCAAAACTCGTAGGGTTATTTAATGCTCAATCCTGTTTATACATATTATATGTGGTTGTGTTGGTTGGATTTTATGTCATATCAAACCTTGTAGGGCTATTTAATGCCAAATCCTGTTTATACATACATATTATATATATGGTTGGTTGGGTTTTATGACATATCAACCATTCTAGGGTTATTTAATCCCAAATCCTATTCATACATATATATATATATATATATGGTAAGTTGTTTTGGTTTTATGGCATATCAAACCTCATAGGATATTAATGCCAAATCTTGTTTATAAATGTATATATATATATGAAAGAGCACAAAAGAGACATAAGAATTGGCAACTCAAACAACGCATTACTCCTACACACTTCTCAACATAATCATAACATTGACTTCAACTCTGCTAAGATGCTTACTTACATCCATAATAAAAATCTTAGACGAATTTTCGAAGCCGCAGCTATCTCATTCCTCAGTTCCCTAAATACTTGTCCTGGCTTTT